>JAWWEO010018932.1:0-18899 GCA_035582975.1 Ormyrus labotus | reverse complement strand
GTACGACCGATGTCGTAAGATTTCAAATATCACATAATAATAATAGCAAACGTGTATGGATTGTTCGACAGTCAACAAACGTGCTTTTTATCTATTTATCTTTGACGCAAATGGTTTACGATTAAAATGAAAATTTTTTTCTTGTTCACCTTTTAACCTTGACGCCGTATGCTGTAAATGAATTACGCAAGTCTTTTAACTTTTAGAGTGATCTTCTGAACCTATATTATACTAAAGACAATAGTGTGCTTTGAAATTAAAAACAAAATTTTTTTTTTCTTAATATCAAAAGTTGTGAGGATATCCCCATATATGTATGTAAAAACGACGGCGGCGACTGTGACTATACATCTAACTTGCCATTTTTCAAATACAGCTATATTATTTTGTTGAGGTTTTATGATATAGATGACATTTTTAATTATGAAATAATGAAACACATCTTTTCAACTTCATACTAATATTTATTGTATTTTAAAAATAGAACAATCCAGGTAAATTTCAACTAGAAATACATTCCTTGACTTTACTTGAAACGAGTGCTCGCGAGCAAGCCTGGGCAGAAAGTGAGCTCGGACAATACTGGTGACTTTCATGTAAGAGAAAAAAAAATTGTTTTGGGCTTACTCGCACAGAAACACTCGCTTGAAGGCCCCAGTCTACAAGTATAGCAATTTAAGCTCGCTTCTAACATTCGCGACTGAATGCCTATACATACACCAACACATTTATAGCTTATACTAATTTATGTTGAAAATTTGATAGCGTAAACATCTTCGTTTAAGGCTGCTCAATAAAAGAAAAAAGTTTCATGTCAATTGGCCGACCCAATAATGAGATATTTTAATGTAAAGTTTTGAACCGCCGATTTCAGATTAAAAAATTTCTTCAATATTCAACATGGCTGCCGCAAAAGTGGTTGCCATTGCATATGTATGCCACTTTTGCGGCAGCCTTCTTTTGAACGCCAAATTCAAAGTTAATTAAAATAAAGTAAAAACAACGGGATTTTTGACTAACGAATATTTCTTTGAAGTTAATACCCGACCGTTTCGTTTAAAAGAATATTTTAACCAATAATTTATTTAAATGTAGCAACATTCCTAAATGAATTTTGTGAAAAAGCAATTTTTTTACAGGATATTGAAAAATTTTTTTTTCTTTTTGCCCTCAAAAATTTTACGGAGTTGCCTTGTAGACGATGTCCTGTCCTGAGGATGTAACTAGATGCCTAGATATCGTCTACAGGAACACCTAACGAATTTCTGCGCATCGACGGTGCGCTTAGGGAATTGCTTTGTAGAAGATGTCTCTTTGTGCTGTGTGTCGTCCTGGACATCTAGCCATCGTCTGCAGGATCACAACGATTTTTTGTGCATCGTTATTTTTATTCACACCTTATTATATATTATTTTAAATTAAAAACTTAATATCTTTTTGAAATAATATACAATTATTAAAATTTTATTTTTTCCGAAAACATTTTAAACTAGCTACAATTACAATTTTTAATTGGTATAAATCTTGTGAAATCTTAAAAAAGTTGCCTTTTAACAAAGGCTAAACATAAGCAAGTATAAATTTCTCCGTCATCCAATTTATTTTCATTCGTCTATAATTGTTCGCATCTTATTTTTTCTCTTTTTAAATTAAAAAATTAGTATTTCTTTGCAAAATTTACATATTTAAAACTACATACAATTTTTAGTTTGTATAAATCTTGTGAAATCTTAGAAAAGTTACCTTTTAACAAAGGTGAAATATAAGCAAGTATAAGTTTCCCCGTCATTCAAATTCTTTCAATCGTTTATAATTATTGTCGTCTTATTATTTCTCTTCTTTAAATTAAAAAATTAATATTCCTTTGATTTAATTTACATTAATTTAAACTAGATATAATTTTAATTTCGAAAAAATTTGTGCGATCTTAAACAATTACCTTTATAAAGGTATATGTTTAACCAAGTATAAGTTTCCCAGTCATTCAATTTATTTTCATTGGTCTATAATTGTTAATAATTATATAAGCTAATAAGTTAATAGTTATTCTTATCTTATTCTCTCTCTTTTTAAATTAAAAAATAAATATTTTTTAAATAAAAAACATTTTACTTTTTTTAATATTCTTTTCATAAAAGTACTGAAATCTATTTAAAATGGCAAGTAATTGTTTACTTTACATATAATAGATTATTTAATTTTAGGTAATTCAACCAAGGTTGTTGTTCAAGGTGGAAAGTGTACCGGGTAACTCGGGAGTGCGCGCGGGTCGGTAAACGACCGCTGCACGAGTGACTTTACTAAATTAAATAAATGGGTTAGAACTCTTCCTTTTAGAAACACTTTACAACTTTATTCACTTTCTGTTGCTGTATGGACAACTGCAAGGAATCTGGGCGCCAGCCGCGAAAGCATTTGCGACACCAAAACCCACACCGTACGCGCTGCGATCACACCCACAAACGACCGCGCACATGGGCTGTAATGGGTAAAAAATGATTATTATGTAGTTACCTTTTTTAAGTGGTTCTTATTTCGTTTTTTTTCTTCCCGAATGTTATTTTTTTCTTCCCGAGTGTCTTTTTTCTTCCCGAGTATGTCTTTTTTCTTCCCGAGTGTCTTTTTTCTTCCCGAGTGTGTCTTCTTTCCGGTGTGTGTCATTCCGTTCGGGAAAATAGGTAAGGAAGCATAGCGAGAACTTGCTGCGCGGTAATATACTTTCTTTCCCTTTTGGTTTTTATATTCATAATTTCTCTTGCGACTCTAGCGAATTCGCTTTGTGGTTTTAAATTTCTTCCTGCAGCTTTGTTTCTGCCCCTGGCAGATGACGTATGCTTCGATTTCAGCAACGCTGGTTGCTGAAAATAATAAAAAAAAGTACTATAATGAGCCCAGGATCGAAAATAAAAAAGTAATATAATAATTCTATACCTTTTTCGGTTCGAATTCGAAGATGCTTTCAAAACTGCGATGATGATGTATTTTAACTGTATTTCTTACCGGGCTTAAGCTGGTCGCTCGTTCTTCAACAAATTTCCTCTTTAAATCAAAGTCTACAGGTTATGTGGAATAAATAATTCATGTATTTATTTTGTTGCATCAAGCAACTCTTTACGTTTGTCTCACTGTTTGTGCGGTATAACGTTTCCTTCTTTACATCAATAGACGACATCGAGTGTCTCCGTTGCAATTAGTACTAAAATAATACATGTGTGGGTTAAGTGTCGTCATTAAAAGGAATTAGATAAATGCATCCACACGTACCGGTATCGGATGCATCTTCAAATCAAGTTTAATTTTAGTTGGTCGGACTTTCTCATAAACCAGGCAGAGTAACACCATCTTTAATCCTCTACCTGAAGGGAAACTGACCAATTTTGCGTTTTTCATTTATTCTTTAGAGATCTTATTGTCGGAGATTTGTATTTTTGTAGTACTCAAGCATCGAGGGATATTTTCTATGGAATCAAAAATAATTTTAATATTTTTATAACACTTTTAAGTATTTTAAAAAATAAATACCTGTATGCGAAAATACGAATTTTACATCTTTTGCTGCTGACAATGAGTCGTATCCACGTACTGTATTTGTAGACTGCTGAGACTCAGCGTTTCTGGCTTTTTTCTCGTCCATGGACCGTTTATGTTCCAAATAATTTTCAAAAAAATTTGATCTCCATGTACAGTATTCATAAGTTTTTGGGCACAAAGATGGGGGTTTTTCGTAGTCCTGACATAAATTTTTTATATAATTTTCTGTCTCTACGTACGTACATATTATAATGTTTAAGTTTTGAACCCGGACGAAGTCTTCGAGAATCTGCAACAAACAAATAAATAAATACAAACAGAAATGCTACCACGGGCAGCATCCCTGTGCAAGCCGTCACCATGCCAAGTCCGAGTCCGAGGTATTAGAAAAGCTTACCTCTTTATATTTTATATCCGTCCATTGCCCCCGAGAGTAATGTACCTTGATAGCCCGCGTCGGTTTCGTGTTGTTTGAGTCCGAGGTATTAGAAAAGCTTACCTCTTTTGCATTCTTCTTTAGCAGGCACTTTCCGAATTGCTTTGAAGACAGCAGCTTATCTATTGGTGTCCGTAGATGTGATCTAGATTTACTCTTGATCTTTTTTAATGTACATTCGTTGATTTGTTTTGAACTATTACTCAACACTTTCTTATTTTTCTCTAAGTTAGAGTATATTTCACACTTTAGACTACGCTTGACCTCGTCCATAATATTCTTAATATCTAATAGCAACAAGTTAAGATATTCTGCGAATTTACTACAAGCTCGCTCCCAATCCGTCGCGTGGTAGTGCGTGGATTGGCTGTCACCACATGTAGGACGGTCTCTTCGGTCCGCGGGTTTCTTACCCTTCGTGGACGGCCAGCATCCATGTTCACCGGTATCACGGATCCGGTCTTCCGCAATCGACGCATTTTGTAAAGTATTATCGTCATGACGATAATACATGCGAATCATGTCGCAACATTCTTCTCGTGAATATTGGGCCATGTTGCTCGCTGGAGAAGACTTAACCGAATGAATAATAAAAAAAAAACATTCTTAAAATAAAATTCGTCGCGATTGTCATTTTCTTCTGACGACGACCGCCGCACTGGCGAACGAAATTCGCAGAAATTTTCTCGGACGCTTTTTGCAGAATGAATATACTGAGTAATTCCTCCTTCATTTTTTTACAAAATAGTATTGAAGAAAATGTTCAGACTTTTTCTAATAATAGTCATTCGTGGAATTAAAATCGGAATGATGGACCGGAACTGGACTGAAAGTGTTACAAAAATTTACCGGAAGTAAATCGGAAGTAAATCGAAGTATATTTTAAAAATTTGTAAGAAAATTGCTCTTTGCTTTTTCCAGGGTTGAAACTGTCATTCTTCTACTAAACTCTTAACGGTTGTTTAAATTTTCCTCATATAAGATAAAAAACTTATATACAAATTAAAAAGTTAATTAAATAATTGCAGATTTATATCATTTGTAGTTCTAACGCTAATTGGCGTCTGACGAAGCCAGCATTACAATGTTGTTACAGATTGTTTTACAACATACATACATTGAACAAATTATTTTGCAGGTTATGATTTTATTGTAACCGAGGTTTTTCTAAACGTTATAGATTATATGTACCTGCAAATTAGACAGAAGACCTAAAACTGATTAAAAATAATTTTTATACTCTCAGTAACACGTATATTTATAGAAAGTATGAAAAAATGTATTTCAATCCTCTCCAGGTATTAATTTAAACTTACAAGGGAAGATCCCCAGGTGATTAGCGCCCGGAGAGGTCTTATTAGGCGGAAAGTGTTCTATGTGGTACCCACATTGAAGATTTGCCTATCCTAACCCCCTACCTATTTAAGAGGTTAGTTTTTAGATTTTATGAAATAAGATGCAAGGACATGTTTTTAATATATTACCTGTACCATTTTGAAACAGATATAAATCATAGTTTTCAACATTTTTAGTCATAGATGATAGCTTGCTCCTTAGTATCGCTAATGGATTCATAATTTGCGGTTCAGCATTTATTTCTCCTAAATCATGAAAATTGATTAACAATAAATATATTTTCATCTTTATAATTTATGTAATGTCAGGTTTGTGCTGACTCGAGCGGGTATTTAATTCGGATTTACTATTTTTTCCAATTTTACGTTACCTTTAAGTATTGTAAAGATAACATTTACATTTTATAAATCTTTGGATATAAAAATTAATTTTTATAAATATTATAGCTTGGCACAAAATGATGTTTATAAAACTCTAATAAGATATTTTCGTCAAATATTTTTGCACCTTAGAACTCAAGCAATATTATTATTGCAGGGTCGAAATGTAAGAAAATTAATGCTCTTTTAAAATCAGTCTTATTTGGTTGATAGCCCGCTATAAACTCCTATGAAAAAGCATCCATTTTCGTAAATACACAAACAAATTTTCCAACGAACTTTCTTGAGAATAATTTTTTATGTAATTTAAGATATGCAAGTAAATCTGTTTGATCCTAAAATGCTAATATTCAAATTAAAATATTGAAAAACGAGGAACTGACCGAAGTACCAGACTTCACCGCTGAAGAACTACAAAAAGCAGCAGACTCAATGAAAAACGGAAAGGCTCCTGGACCTGGCGCCATCCCTGGAATAGTGATGAAAATGGTCGCAAAAGCAAGGGCTGAAATACTCCAGATGTACAACACATGTCTCAAGATGGGTGTCTTCTGCAACAGATGGGAGGTCGCGCGACTGGTACTAATCAGCAAGGGTAAAGGAGATCCAGCCTCTCCCTCAGCATACCGGCCACTCAGCTTGCTCGACACTGAAGGCAAAATGCTAGAACTGCTGATCAAGCCGCGACTGCTGCGAGCAATCACGAACACCGGTGATTTTTCGGAGCGACAGTACGGTTTCTGGAAGTGTAGGTCGACGGTAGACGCGATTCGCGAAGTCGTCAACGCAGTTAACAAAACCAGAGAAGTATGTCACGAGGTTCGCTCTCTGATTATGCTGATAACGTTGGATATCAAAAATGCATTTAACTCGGCTAGATGGGTAGATATCCTGTGCGCTCTGAAGGACAACTTTCGAGTACCCGAATATCTGCTCCGCCTAATTGACGATTACCTAGACGACCGCAAGATAGTCTACAACACCGCGGAAGGACAAGGGAAACGAGAAATAACGGCGGGCGTAGCACATAGCTCTATTATTGGTCCGGACCTGTGGAACGCGCTATACGACGGATTGCTTAGAATTGACATGCCGGGCGAATGTTTCCTAATGGGATACGCCGACGACGTCGCGACCGTAATCACCGCGCAAAATAGGAACGTGGCGCAATATCGGCTAGACCGTATAATGTTAACGGTCGGTTTGTGGATGACAAAACGCGGCCTTCAACTAGTATTGGCTAAAATGGAGATAGTACTCGTGACTAGGCCGAGAATAAATACGGTTGTCGAATTCAAAGTAGGAACGGAGACGGTGAGAGTTGGTGCGGTAGCCAAGTACCTGGGAGTACTCCAGGATACAAAGCTTTCGTTCCGCGCTTATCTAGAATCGACCGTGAGAAAGGCGGAGCAGAAGGTCGAATCATAAGTAAGTCGAATCATGGCAAATGTAGAAGGGCCGAGAAGCGCGATCCGTCAGCTGCTTGTGAGCACAACACACTCGGTGCTGCTCTACGGCGCAGAAACGTGGGCGGGCGTCCTCGACAAGAACAAAAATCGTAAGATTTTATTGACCGTGCAATGAAGAGGTGCGCTGCGGATTGCAAGTGCCTACTGGACGGTATCGGAGGGCGCGGTCTTTGTGATCGCCGGCGTGATCTCATTGGACCTGCTGGCTATCGAGCGGAAATGGATTTACGAATCGAGCTCAACGACGGGAAGAGCTGAGTCGACGACGAGCGAACGCGAAATCACAATAACCTCGTGGCAGGGGAGATGGGGCGTAGAACCGAAAGGTAGGTGGACCCACCGATTGATTCGAGACCTGCGTCCGTGAATAGGTAGGGAACACGGGAACGTGAACTTTCACCTGACGCAGTTTTTAAGTAGACATGAGTACTTTCGACAGTACCTCGCGATGGATGGGAAAAGTCGTCACACCGACGTGCATGTACTGCGGAGACGAAAACGACGACGCGAAACACACATTTTTCAAATGCTCGACATGGACCGAAACACGACAAAGGTTAGAAACCGTGATAGGAGATATAACACCGGAAAACGTAATTGGTAAAATATGTAATGACGCCGAGTCGTAGAACTCTGTGACCACATAAATAATTTTAAATAAACGATATCTTTACCGAACAAATGATGCCTTATTCTCATCTTATATAATCATACTAATTGAAAAAAAGGTCACTTTATATAAAAACTTGTAGCTATACAAATTAAGGATGAAAAAGAAAAGATGTTTCTACGTAAAGGTCTATGTTTATCGTTGCATGTTTGCCTTATAAGTATAGGTTTAACAATCACAGATACACACAATCTAATCTTACATCTGTCGTACATGAAGTCACTGTCACACTTGCAAATCAGTAAAAAAAACAAAATCGTTTGAGAAACTCGTTAAATTTCCCTCTTTCAATATACAAAAATTATGATAATTTTTGAGATCTTTGCTTAAATGGAATTAAAAAGTCATTTTCACCTCTTCTTAATTTATATTATTTAAGTTTAACAATTTGCGCTACAGTGCTTGCAACGAGAAATTTTCTTTTTAAACTACAAAGCGCTATATCGAGACCTTTTCTGTAATCGTCCAATCAATATTACTAACTTCTAGGTAATTAAACGAAGGATACTTCCAATTTTTTCTTTTCTGGCTAAAATATCGTTTATTTAAATTTATTTTTAAAAATACAATGTTAAAGATATTTTTACACAATGAATGATTATACTACTAAATTTCTCATAACTTTCACAACAAATACAAAGCATTTGCCTCGACAAGAAACAGATTCAAAATCTTTCTTATATTTTATAATTATTTTTGTTTTTAATTCTGATTATAATAATGCCAAGAGCAGCTATGTCGCAGTGATTATCGGTGAAAATTAATATATTAATATTTCATAAATGAGACATTGTTTTCTTTAGACCGATTATGTATGCGTATATTCACTTTAGTGACTTGCACATGCACCTGCGCCTCGATAAGTAGTATTTTGGCAATGCAAGGCGACAAAATTTCTTTGTTTCACTGTTGCACGAACTAAAAAGTAGTTGAAATTTTAAAGAAAAATCGCATTTTACAATATTATTTTAATGGACTTGTAACAAATTTGCAACTTGATATTGCACTTTTTATTAAAAACCTAGCGTTTGCTGATAAGAGCACTTTTAACACGTTCGACTGTGTTAAAATTCAAAATCAAAAGACAATATAAATGAGAATGAAAATTCAATTTTTTCGTTAAAAAAGGTATGTTTAAAATCAAATACAAATCATATTACCAATTTATAATATTTAAATTCTACAAATAGTAATTAGTTGGATATTCCTTTTCAATTCTTTGATTTATTCTTGTTGGAATAATTAATTCCAACTTCTAAAAATACAGTATTTATTTTAGATTTAGATATTAATAGTATATTACATACCTAGGCCAGTAAAATAAGAAATGTCTCAGATCACACATAATTGTCAGCTGAGGCGAAGCCGAGATTGACAAACGTGTGACATGAGGCTTTCCTTTTTACTGACCAACGTGTGTATACTACTTTTCTGCCTTCCGACCGGAAAGTGGCAAATTTTTGGTCGCTACGTGAAACGAAGTTGCCGCTTTCCGGCGACGTCGAGCAGAAATAGTATATTACATACCTAGGCCAGTAAAATAAGAAATGTCTCAGATCACACGTAATTGTCGGCCGAGGTGAAATATAGGTTTCGGCAGGAGGGCAGAAAAATAAATTACTAGTTATTTAGAAATTAAATATGGTTTAAAATATTACTTTAATATGTTCAAATACTTTTAATACTTCAAATCTCCGGATGGACTCAAGAAAAGAATTCTGATTTGAAAATTATATTGCTTGTTATATTTTCAAAATTCAAAGGTTCGCCATACAAAATTACTGCTTCATGCTTCATGCATTATAGTTTCAATTCAAGAAAAATTTGATTATATTAATATTATATCAGTTAGTGCAACGGAAGCTGATTGCGAAAAGTTTATTCAAATGAATGTGAACTTTTTGGCTACAAATTGACATACGATTTTGAATTGTTTAAGTACCGCATTTTCTCGAACTCAGTAAGAGAAACTTATCTTATCAGTATCACGGGCATAATTTAAAAAATTTAATGAATCAAATTTTCTGTTGGATTATGTTTAGTTGAGTTCTTCAGCTCCGCCACTGAACATCATGGTCGTGCAAGGAAAGATAAGTGGCAATTTTCAGCAATGGTTTGCTGGAATTTTAGGTATGTATTGCTTGAACTTTATTTTTTCAATATAGAACTTTTTAACGTTGATTGTAAATTGAATTAGTTGTAACTAATGTGATTCTTAAAACAAATTTAAAAACTTCTAAAACCAAAGAATTATCCAATCTTAAATATTTTTTTACTTTTTTGTCGTTAAATGTTAAATAAATGTCATTCTGCGCATCAAATGTTTCTAATTTTATTTTTAAATACCTTACAATTTAAATACCGGAGAAAAACTATATTTTAAATTGAAGTAAAACAATTGTATTTAATAATATAAATTTATTAAAACATTGATTTTAGTTACAAACGTGATGATTCAACTAGGCTTCTTAGGCGGTTGGGTCTCACCTACACTGGCCCGATTAATGGTTCCTAATGCAGACTTACATTTAGATCCACAACAAGCTTCATGGGTGGCAGCTCTTGTAAACGTCGGGCGTCTTTTTGGTGGAATTTTCGGAGCGGTTTTAACAAGTTACATTGGCAGTAAGAAAGCTCTAATGTCCTCTCTAGTGCCTTTGGGCATTGGCTGGGTTCTCATCGCCTTGGCACGTTCGGTTGAGTGGTTATACGTGGCGCGTTTATCATGTGGACTTGGTCTTGGAATGTCCTTTGGAACGTTCCCTCTTTATATTGGCGAGATAGCAATACCCGAGATTCGCGGTGCTCTTATATCTCTGGCAAGTATGGGTTCATCGATTGGACAAATTATATCCAGTACACTTGGTTCTTACCTTCCCATCAGTTTGGCCTCCTCTATTTATTTCGGACTAGTAATAATCTTGATGATTGCATTCTTCTTCGTGCCCGAATCGCCTCATCATCTCATGAAAATTGGCGATCGAGAAGGAGCAAGACAATCCATTAATTGGTACAGAGCTGGAAAAGGAGTGGAAGAAGAATTTGAAGCAGTTGAAAAGTTTATCGCCTCAAATAGTTCGAAAACGTTTGCCAACAAGCTCGGAGAATTCAAAAAACCAGCCATGAAGAAAGCAACTTTTCAGGTGCTTATACTTTTCATATTTATGCAAATTTGTGGATTAAATAGTATCATATTCTACATGGAACCTATTTTAATACGTGCTCGATTCACAATGGTTGATCCAAGGCAAGTTGTTATTTACGTTGGTATCGCCAGTGCAACTGCTGCAGCAGTTTCAATCTTTTTAATAGACAGATGTGGAAGAAAGTTTTTATTACTGGTATCTAGCTCTGGTATTACCATGTCTATGGTTGGCTTAATGACTTACTTCCTGTACTTAGATTCCAATCAAGACATGACCAACATAAAATGGATTCCTATGGCATCAATGTTTCTTTTTAACGTTTCCTTCTGCATAGGGCTCATGCCAGTACCCAGTACTTCTTTGAGCGAAATGTTTCCTGCTAACGTTAAGTGTATAGCTGCTGGTTTTTCTAGCGTAATAACAGCGATTATGTCCTTTTTATCAGCAAAAACGTATCAGCCATTGGTGGATGTTTTAGGCGAAGCTTACGTATTTTTAATTTATGCAGTTTGCACAGTATTGGTGATACCATATACTCTGTTTGTAATGCTTGAAACAAAAGGAAAAACTTTACAACAGATTCAAGATCAACTTGAAAAGAAAACGTGATTAATAATAATAGGTAATAGTAAATACGATTAAGATTAACAAAAAGATTATAACATTGTTAAAGCAAGTCTAAAAGAATATGCTTTGAATGTATGCATGTATAGAATGTATAAAGTGTGCAATAATGAAGTTTTTATGGATTTAGATTTAAAATATGTGTATGAATGTAAAATGAATTATAGTTCATTAATGTGTTTTTATAAAATTTTTTAAGCATGCGTTCTCTAGATAATAGTTTTATTTCTATTTGTTAAAATGCGAACTGTAAAAGATTTTTTGTATTCTATGAAATAAGAATAAACGCTAATTTAACTGTCTAAAATTTAAGTAATAAATCTATTTATACGGTAAATGTAAAATTACAATTTTATATAATAAAAGCAAAAGGACATTTAAAAAAACTTACTTTTACTTTAAGTTTTACCACATCGACACATTTTTATCCAAGATATAATCTTATTTTTTATAATAAAATGGATTGCAAACAGTACATAAATACACATATGTAGAATTTATATGTAGAATTTGCTATTTTATCTGCATTTTCAATCGATGAATTAACTTATGATTGTAACTCTGTAATCGTATTTCCAATAAATTATTATTTAAATATCGACAATCGTTTTATGAATTTATCTTTACGTTAACCCTAAAGTTTAACTTGCAATTTTCGAATGATATTTTATCAAGAAATTATTGACTCTTTGCAATGCATTCAAAGATAAAAGTATTAGGCAGTAAAATATTGCTTTTTTCAAAATTGACTTTTGTTGAAGCAAGCGACAATTTTTTACTTACGTGGTGTTTAACACCACATTAAATAATTGTGGTATTGATGTTTTACTTTAAATATACAATTAAAAAGTACAATTTCGTGCAATTCCTACTAGAGATTACAGATGCATCAACATAGAAATAGAAATATTTAAATTATTTTTCTTTAAGTTTAGAGAAAATAAGCATTTTAAAAAGCCACAAATTATTAAATTATAAATTACTTCACATCGAAATTATAACTTTTGATTTCCTTCCAATTCTGCTTATTATCCAACGTGCTACTCGTTCTGTTTGCTTTATTTAAAGACATTTTATTTAAAGCACAGAGCCTAATCTTAAAGCTAGTATCGACAACTAAATAAATATTTGTCAATTATCAATAAAACTTAATTATTAAAATTATCAGAAGTTTTTTTTGAACGATGATCCCTAAAATGTACTACTTTTATTCTGTAACCAGAATTCTAATATATTTAAAATTATATATAGATGCATATTTCTTAATAATTATAATTATAATCATTTCATGAATATTTTCATAGAGAATCTTTTTTTTTTAACTTTATTTAACCTATTACTTTTAAACGTTTTAATTGTAGTTATTTTTTGTATTTAAAAATTTCTATATGGACGATCAAATCATGATAATCAGAATTGAAGCGTATGTTTCGTCTTATATTACAGAATCTCCAAAATCAAGCAGGTATTACAGTTTACTTAATAATCATTTGTCTGCTCGCAATCACTTTTTTCATTTACTTTATATAAATTAAATTTCAATGATATCTTTAATACCTTGTTTTTCGTTCACTTGTTGAACAGAAGTAAGTGACGTTTCTATTGACAATGAAAATAGAAATAGCTTGAAACCTGATTATTTCTCGTAATCTCATTATTTCAAAGAACGTAATTGCGATGTTAACGTCGAAAGTAATGCATTCTATATAATTTTAAAACGTTTTAACTATTTACTTAAAAATGATCAAAATCTTATAATTAGTAAAAATTAAGTGCATTGCACTGTTAAACGATAAAGTACTATTAAAAAATCAAAGCTCGTGTTATCTTAGCTAATATAAACCTTTTTCTTTATAAAATAATAGCCATGCCTCTCAGTGTCCAATGAACAAAAAGGCAAACTTCAACTTAATTTGTTAGCACGGTACAGAGTACGCAGTGTCAAAGGCATCCGGGGGCGACAAAGAGCCGTTTTCTGCGATAATTATCGCGATAACGAAAACGAATTAACGTGATTGTGACGTTACTGCAGCAACGGGCTTTCCATTGACAAAGTAATTCACTGTGAAAGATAAAACTAATGCATTTCTAAATAGAATCTTAACAGGCTTGCCTCTGCAGAACTCTTGAAATTGCATTCATCTCACAACAGTTCGCAGCGACTTATGTTTTCTTATATGCCACTCTAAATAATCACGAACAGCATTAATTTTTCAAAAGCAGAAAAGATATTTGCAAGAGCATCATCTAATTTACTTAAATGCAAAGTACTGAGCAGAACATCTCAAAATCGTTCCACGGGCATCATTCCAAACGAGTCTCAAAGCCCGAATAACGTCGAAGCAAAACGAGAGAAAGTGAGTGCGCGCGCCCCTGAAATCAGACACAGCGACGATCGATGCCGTCGGGCGTGTAGCGCGCACTTCAGGCACCACCTAATTACCTTAGTTCGCGATGCTATAGGGTTCCGGCCGAAAGCCATTGTCTTCTTACCTTCGGTAAACGAGATTTCCCGCTGCCTGCTACGAAGCTTTAACTTTATTTGGGCTCTAATTTCGTTGGAGCAATCGAATTTGTAGGTGTTTTTGGAAAATTTCGTTTTAGGGTAAAGGTACTTTTACATTAACTTTAAAAAGTCATTCTTTTATACAAAAGTTAGAATTATTTAAGCAAGCTACGTTTTACGCACTTTTAATAATGTACTTACTAATTTCGCTGTTATGTTTGCAGACATCTTTTAAGTATATAGCTAACAGTTTCAACATTTGATCATTTGCTTTCTCATAGCGTATTGGAACAGCAACATTTTTCGTTTTTCATAGTTTAACGTAGAAGCACAAACTTACTAGAACTACGTGCTTCCCCCGTAACTACTTTTAAGCGACACGGTGGATTTGCTTCAAATTTCGAACACAAGTTTCATTTAATTTTTATGAGTGCTTCAAAATTTCAAGTACTTGTATAGATTAGTTTCGATTTTATGGCTATTTAAGTGATTTTTGAAAATTTAAAAATTTTTAATTTTCTACTTTTGCAAGAAAATATTAATATTTTTTGTTGAATTTTTTTTCTATTTAATTGTATTCCATATTAACATTATTTAAAAAAAATGTTTTTAAGGTTGTTGGTAGTTATTTAATGAAAATTTGTATCTTACTAACCAGGAGAGTCTCACTTGTTTGTCTCACCTATCAATTAAAAAAAAAACCGCTGCCAAGTCATTGGCAAGTTAGCTTCCTCCTATCTAATTTATTGTTCCATTATTATCTCGTTTTTATTATTATTTTATTTTTATATGTTCATTTTAGAATTTAGTGAAAAGCTAACAAAATTTAAATATAAATTTTGTTATTGGAATATTTAAAGTCCTAAAAAACAGAATTTTTGAAACTGCATGTACAAAACTTGGTTTCGCGCAAGCTTGAATAAAATGCATTTCATTTCAATTTTTATTTAACTTTTTTTTTTAATTTTGTAATTAAGAGATAAGATTTAAATTAAAATTCGTTTCGAAAGTTTTTGTTTCACCCTTTGCTATATTTTGGTTTGTCCGAATATTGGTCGCTATAATATCTTTCATGTGGCAGCCATGCTTAAAATTTTAACGGGCTTTAGGATAAGAGTCGGTTGTTTGGTCCCAAACGCGAATTCGTCTAATGTTTGTACAAACTTACAAAGATCTCGAATGTGCCATACAATTGTGTCAGTGAATGGAAACTGTGCAAATATTTAAGCAGAAAAATTATACAGCTCCGAACATGTAAAAGATCTACCTTTTCCCAAAATTGGGAATGGATATATAGGATTGAGATATTTCAATCGAACAAAAAACGTTTTAAAGAACATAAAAATACCTATGAAAAAGAATTACTTTAGTTTTGATGGTTCTTTTTTTTTTTAACAAAAATGTGTTTTTTGTTTAAAGAATATAACTTTTAAATTAAATTATCAATTTACTTTATTTAAATTGAAGTGTGTGCACGTGTGTGCCTGTGTGTGTGTGGTGCGTATACGCCTGGATCTCAGCTTCTACTGAACGGATTTTCATCGTTCACGGCTCATTTTTTTTGCTTTTCTTTTGTGATGGCAGCGAAAAAAATCTTTTTTTTGTTTAGCTTATTTGTTTTTGTTTTATGGCAAATTTTCGATTTTTTAAAAATTTAATTTTAATTTTTTTTTAATGATAGGATTGAGATATTTGAATCGAACAATGGCCAATTTAAAGAGCATAAAAATACCTATAATTTCAGAGAAAAAAGTTATCCCAGATCTTATGATTCTTTTGTTTTTAACAAAAATGTGTTTTTTTTTTTTTTTTAAAGATTATAACTTTTAAATTAAATTATCAATTGCTCTGAAAAAATTTTTGGTAATTAACAATGTATAGAGCTATAATCTTTACAAATTTCAAGCGATTTTGTCAATTAGTTTTTGAGAAAAAAGCTGAAAACTGAAAAAAATGAGATTTCTACGTCAAACAATTATGGAAGTAAAAAGGCTTCAATTGAATTGAAATTTTGAGAAAAGGTAGATCTTATGTATGTTTAGAGCTGTATAGTTTTTCTGCTTATGAAACTTATTAGATCAAACGATATTAAGGTTCTATTTATTTTTTTTCAATTTTTTGAATATCTGTACCTTATTAAATAATCGGTCTTTTTGAATGATCGAGCACTTATTCTTTTCGTCTTTAATTAAATTTTCAAAATTAAAAAAAATTTTTTAATTTATCTACTAGTTTTTGTTTTATAACGGTTTTAAATTATATGTGATATTGCAATTATATATTATCTAATTCTTCTGTAAAAAATCATGCATATATTATGGATGTAGTACTTTCAGATGGTACTTCTTTTTTCTCATCAAATGCATTATGCTTCAGTAAAAAAGTGTATAAACACTTTATTGTTTTTCGGGCGAATCCCTCTTTCCTTCAAACAGTTTCAATTATGTGTATCCTCCTCTGGGTCTCCTCAGTCTCGCCAATCTCAACGGTGCATAGATTCAATTTCGTAGAAATGAAGAAGTTAACCTCTTCTGACCAGCACCATGAACGCACAAATAAAAAAATTTGTTTTTCATGGATCTATAATTCTTTTGTTCTAAAAACTTAAAATATACAGACCTATATCGTTTAGTGTATATATTTTTTTATATAAATGCGTGTCCACAAATGTGGACACTAGTACTATTTGGAATGAAAAGTTGCGTGGGAGTCGTTTATATATTAAAAAAATAACCCACCCCCAACCACAACCCTTTTCATCTCCCGGGTCAACCGAGTTACTACAAAAATAATCCACTGCGGTTGGCACCTGAATCGTCCCGGAAGATAGCATTAACCATATAGGTTTTCTGGAACTACCCGGAACCTAGCAGAAATATAAGCAACGTTACTTTCCGGGACTAAATATATACTTGATGCCTTACATTAGCTCGGAGCGGTCCCGCGCCCTGTAATAAAACGGGGAAACATTTTTAGATGAAAACTAAATAATATACATGTATTACCCTATTTGATGTAAAGATTTATCATTTACAAAATGAAATCTATTATTGCTCTACTGGTTTATGAAATTTTACTCAAAAAAACTGTAGACTAGACATTATTTTTATATTTTTAAATTCACGTTTTTTGTTATATCTTGGATATGGATTTTTTGTGCCTTTGATGATCATCTCGTGAATCGGTAGAAGTTTCAATACAGACTTTAACCACAGCGTTCCTTTTTCAAGGTAGAGAAGATGAAATCCTTTTGCAAGATTGCGCGTACGGCAACCCTTCGGATTTTATACGCGTGAAATCGCTCCTGTTGAATGCAAACCTGCTAGGAAACCGTAAAAGCACGCGAAAACTGTAATGGCTGCGAATACAATCCGAAGACTGAACTTGGCAACGGTGTGCACAAATAACCTTTACGGCCTTTTCCTGGATAGGGTATCTCTTTTTAAAGATTCCTTACCTGAACTGCCTAGATTTATAGTGCGCTTACATATTTTTGCTCTTAAATATAAAAACATGCCACGGCAAACACGTGAGCGTTGAGAATAATTACTTCAAAGGAGTTGATAGGTGTTTAATAAAAATTAGTTTTCAATTTGAAAACCTGAAGAAACTGAAGAGACAGCTTCTTCCAGCCGGGTTACAAGCTCTTCGCTTCGAAATGGTTTCCAGACTTTTTCTATACTACCGTCGGTAAGCTCACGTTCCATTATTATGTCGCATAGCAGAACCAGGGGTCTCGGTGTTTTACTAGTAGTGGATTAAACAAACTTTAAAAGGAAATGAAATTTACATAAAAAGGTTCTTTATATACAGCACTCGATAAGGTTTAATTTATGCTGCTAAAAGAAACAGTGTTATATTGGTGTAATTTTTATACATTAATTTATCACATGAACGTTTTATCAATGGTTATTTATTTTCGTCTATAATTGACAAGAGATATCAAAGTGGATCATTTTATAACATAAACAATAAATTAATTGCTATACGATTCGCATGTTTTAATACAATTTAAACAAAATCACAGTATATAAACATAATTTAATCTTCATTCACCGACGGTACTGCCGTTGTAAAATAATATCGAGATTTGATCGTATCTACTTATTGAGAAATCATTTGCCTATTCCTTTTTTATGAGCTAAACTTTTATATTATAAATGCATTTATAAACACTGACTGCTTTATTATCACAAAGAAAATTTGCATTTTATCATTATTACATTACAAAATTAAATTAAATATTTTCATTTTTTTTTCTAAAATAAATTGCTCACTATAATAGTACAATACTTTACGCTCCATAATTAAGGTATAAAATTGTAGTCACTAAAGAAAAAACTGAGACCGAAGTTGTCGTTAATGAAGCAGAAGATCGGGAATATAAACTCTCTGTAAGATTCACGTACTTCTTTATCCAGGGTATATAATACCTGACATCAGAGTAAATTCCTGGTAGCAACGGCCAAGCACAACCGTGACCGCCAGATACTGTACCGGTTAGATAGCCTTTGCAGACTAAACCGCCACCGGAGTCGCCCTATGAAAATTTCAGGAATTTCAGAAATTTTGTGAGAGTAGATTGCAAGACTGTAAATATGTCTTAATCTTAAAGATATTCTAATACTGGCATTCTTCAAATTCAGAGAATGAGTAAGTTACTTAGATTAAAAAAAAGATAGTTTGGATTTTTTTTAAGTGTCTACACTGAAAAAAAAATTTGCTAAATTCAAATAAATATATTTATTTAAATCTAATTTGTTTAAATCAAATAAATATTT
>JAWWEO010018931.1:0-18902 GCA_035582975.1 Ormyrus labotus | reverse complement strand
TGTCCTTGCGTTACCACAAATTATAGTAATTTTTCGTACATTTATAGTAACTTTTAGAAAACATTTTTCTCAGTGTGTAAACAGAAATAATTTTATTTTGTAACTCTGTATACGTAATTCGCGATAACAAAAGTCTAATTTTAATTTGTGAATGTATTTTTCGTGTATATCGTAAAACGTTTATACTGCTAACATAAGCGTGAAAACTTAAGTTAAGGATAGTTAAATTTATTTTTAAACAATGCAAATATTTAAATTTATCAAATCATAATTTAAGAACAGCCCTTTTTAAGGGTTTAAGGATTCTTATTTTATTATATGTAAAATAGACGTATATTAGAAAAATGTTAAGGTGCCTCATGGACAAAGATTTATTTGATCAAAGTAAAACAGAAGTCTCCACGTGCTTGGAGCGTAAAAATCTAATTTTTATGAATTATATATTTTAAAACCCATTTGACAATTATATTTAAAACAACGTACATGTATTGCGCATGTCACGTGTACGATTCCGTGATTTTATAATCAATAAGCGTAAAAATAACTGAAAAATTAAGAGTATTTATAGATCCTCTATTTTGTCATAATCTAAGTAGGTTCTAAGCAAATCAAGCAGACGCTTCGCAGCAGCAGGTACAACAACGTTTACACTAATTTTTTTACAAACGAATTAAACATTACATTTATATTTTACAGATGCTTTGAAATTATTAAAATAAATTAAGTTCACTGGAAGAAGACATTGATCTGATCGAGTACAGTAATGATTGCCTTTATCAGAAGTGTCTGCCTTGTATTCCTCGTATGTTCCATTTTCTCTCATCAGACAGATGGAACCAAATATGAAACTATACTCAAGGGCGCTTTTAAGGAAGCTCGTAGTATTTTTGCAATTACCAAACTGCTATGGGACGCAATCGAAAGTAGCGGCGTTTTTGATCGGCATTCTAGTGCAGACCAACTCAAAGTACCATTTAGTGAGCCCGGAAATGAGGAGAAACTTATAAGAGAATTGAAGGCTCTCTCCGCCAAGACTGACCAATTATCGATCAATATGAATGCCATGAAGACCGAATTATTAGATAAACTGCAGATGAATATTCCGGGATTGCAGCAGCTGAATCATGAGATCCAGAATGTTTTCATAAAAAGTTTAACTATAGCTGATACGTTTGATAACTTTTTAGATTATCTCCAAGCACCTAGAAAGAAGTTCGACCGAGGTTTACTCATTAAGTTTGCGGAGGATGCGGTTGCTGGAAGTAACTGTGGAGTCGATAAACTTTTGCTCGAGATTAATGCGTTATTAATCGAAAGTAACAATGAGATCAATACTGTCAACATTTTAAGTCTATTAAATGACTATGGGAAGGTAAGAATTTGGAATGACTGTGAGTGTCTGTCAGTGATTTTATAATTTAAAAACGTACCCATGTTTAACATTTTAGTTATTCTTGCAATACACAAAAGCCGAAAAAAGTCGGCAGCAGTTGCTGCAAAATCTATTGTCGTTCATCATATTTACTGAAATAAAAGGTTTTCTAGTTTCACGATTCAGCTTTAAAATTCTTGATATGTATAAAGGAGGTAAGTTTGCATCTTAAAGAACTACTAATGCTGTTAATTATTATTTGTACTATATATTTCTTGTTATTTTTAGGTTCTTACGAAGGAAACATCGAAAAAGTAGAGCGTGACTGGGGGAACAGACTTAACAAAACTATTGTAGCATTTAAATCTGCCATGAAAGTAGCATCCAGAGAATTGACAAAAGATGATCCCGATACTCCAGTAGAAGGTAAAGTTTCAACACATAATAAAGCGTTGAGATATTTTAATCGTTTTATAATATTATAATTTTTAAGACAAGACGTATGCAGAACTTAAGAATGTCTTCCAAGCATTTTTAATAAGTGAAAGAGATATAAATCCCAGTGACCGTTGCAGTGGCTATTGCAATAGTTATTCAGAGTCATTAAATGCAGAGTATAGGTGTAAAGGCAATGATCGGATTTGTATGAAACAAAAAAGATGTCAAGGAGATTTGCATGATTGCGACTACAATATCAAGAATGGTATTTATGCTTGCTTATCGGTATGTATCAGTATCAATGTTTGATTAATTAATTTTACAAGCTACTGCGTCGATAAGTTTGACAGTCAAAAACGATATTCCAGGAAGCAAATAGTACTCGACGTTATGAATATTTAATTGATTATGACAGAACGAGGTATGGAGCAAGTGGTACTTGCAAGAATGACCTAGTTTATACGACATCCTACTGGCTCTTCCCTTGGAATTGTGACGTATGCACATGCACGTGTGCTGAAAAAACTAGTAAAACAGAGCGTTACTTCAATTTGGAACCGAGTCTAGCCGCGGCTTCGGAAAACTAGTGAGTTTGCTACAACAAAACTAACGGAAATTTTAAGAATTAAACCAGGTAGATTCATGCAATTGATTTTTTAGCGTGGTAGTTGGAGCACAGTTTGTGAAAGAAAATCATACCGTTCACATTCAAGTACAAGAAGGACAGCTACTTGCTGGTGGTGCAATAAATGCTACGTCTGTTCGCTGGGTGCCCATAAACAACCAATCAACCAGTCAGTGAAGTACAATATGTATTTTACTTCTCACATCCTCATTTTAAATGATTACTTATCTTTTAGGATTGTTTACACTCACTTGGAAAACTGCGCAGGAGATCAATTTGGATGATTTAGAAGCTCCCATTAATGAGGTCGTTGTAGGATTAGCATTTGAAAATAAATCAGTTGATGATTCTACAGGACAGAGTCGTTTGCACTTGAAAGTAATAACTAAGCCAATTAATTTTGAGGAAGGACTGGTGTTACAAGGATCTTTGAAAGAATTGACTGGGAATACATCAAAGTAAGACAAGCAATCTTTAATGCTTAGAAATATATTTAACGGTGTTAATGTATAAACATTCTTTCTCACAGTGATGAAATAATAGTAAAAGATCGAGATATACCAACTCGCACTGAAGGAAAATCCACCGATGTCTCATCAGCGAACCAATTCGTGAAGTTTGGGACAAGTGGATTACATAAAGATGCTGGTCAAAGTACAGTTCCTTTCATTGACATTCAGCCATTGACGACATTGCCACCTGCGCCATTGTCGGGGGCAGGTCTTTACCACAAAAGTCGACCAAACGATTCCGGATATTTAGCACTCAGATTGTTTACTTACAATTTTGAACCGCACCTAGAACCCAATATGCCAGCAAACATTACAGAGGCAGTCAAAATTGAAGGTGTTAATTTAAGCTTGACAGACTAGATTATTATCGCTCATTTACTCCTTGCATATCATACACATTAATCAATAAAACCTATTTCATGAACACAATTTTTTGTGTAGTAATATTACACGTATCACACATTTTTTTTAATAAATACATATTTATAAAAGAATCAATACAGTATTTCTTAGATTTTTATTGGACGTTTGTGAATTTAACGCGTCGCTATGTTTTAAAATTGTTCACTAAAACAGATTATCAAAATCATTTTATTGGATTTTTATTGGATTATCTGAATAGAAAGAACGTAAGAAGAAGTTCGATAAACAAAAAATATCTTTTTAGGAATGTGAAATAGTTTTAAGTTTTAGTTTTAAGTCAAATATCAGCCTATGTTCAGGTATACATATATACCACTATAATAGGATTTACAAATGTAATTAATGTAAATATTGTTATTAAATAAATAAATAAATCAACAAATCAAGGACACTTTGTAATTTTAGTTTTGAGCGAACCTAACATCATATCTGCTTGCTTTTTATTCAGTTAATTACCTTGAGTTTATTGAAACTTCACTTTTTCAGTCATTATTTTTTTTATAGAAAAGAATTTAATGTTAAAATCATACAATTTTTTAATTTACTTTTCAACTATGGAAATTTACTTTTCAACTTTGGAAATTTACTTTTCAACTATATTATAACTACTATGGAATTCATAGATTTATCTATTGTGTATAACTCGAGGTATAAATTTTTTAATTTAATTGGATGTTGTATTTTACAAGAACATTGTCAACCCATCGGATCATGGATCTTGATAAAATTGTAGGATGCCATTCTTTAGCGAAAAAAAGAAGACACGTGTCGGCGTTTATTTAAATGAGCCTTAGTCCACAGAGTTATGCATTCTTTTTTGAAAATTCTACGGGAAATTTGAGTTAAAAAAAAAATTAAAATATCTCCGTAACTAAAACTATTAGTCTATTGAACAAAAATTTAAAAAAAAAGTATGCAGTGAGAGCTTTACTTTGAGAGTAGTTAGATTAAAAAATATTCATTCGTTCCAAAATAATGCTACTTTAAATAATGCCTTTAAAATCTCCAGAAAAATCAACTGAAACTAACGCTTAAAAAAATATACGTTATTTTTAGTATTAGTTTAAGTATGCATAACTTTGAAATGAATGAATATTTGATTTAACTACTCTAAAATTAAAGCTCTTGCTGCGTACTTCCTTTTAAATTTTTGTTCGATGGACTCAAATTTTTAGTTACGAAGATATTTTAATTTTTAGAAACACAAGTTTCCTTAAAATTAAAAAAAAAAAATTATAACTTTGTTACTAAGGCTTGTTTGAATAAACGTTGAGACACGTATTTTTGGCTAAGGAATAAGATTCTGCAATTTTACCAAGATCCATGATCCGGTAGGAGAAGGAACCGCGGTTACGATGTCCAAATAAATACTTAATGTCATTTTTTAAGATAATGTTTAGATTTTTGATAGTCATCCTCAGGGGTAAAATTATGTCTAATATTGGCTTTGACTACTCTTATTGTCTTAAGAATTATTTTTTTTTAATTTGGTCTCAAGGAAACTGATAAAACTGTAGTCGAAACATTAGCTTAAAAAAATTAAGTATTTTTGGGTAGTGAAATCGTTTCATTCTTCCAAATTATTATTAATTTACCGTTATTTATTGTTAAGTTGAAAATTAAGGGAGGAAATCTAAAAAATAAAATCTTTTGTTTTTAAGTTTTTGTACTTTATTTTGTTTTTATTTTTATTATGAATATACTCCTCGTGTTTAGTGTAAAAATACGTTAATGACTGAAACATAATATGAGTAATAAAATTTCATCTATATTTTAAAACATTAAAGTTGCTTGAACTGTTAAATTGTACTATTTAAAAATATTTATTTTTACGCTAATTTTTCATATATTATGTTTTTCATCTTCTGAGTAATGAAAAAATGTTGACAATTATTAATTTAAAAAGTACCAATTGTTTTTACCAATTACCAAGGCTTTTAAATGTTCTTTAAAAATGCAATTTTTCAACAAATTGCGTATATACACATATAATTTTTATGTTATAGTTTTAAAAATAGTGCATTGATGTAGACATCACGAATAACTGGTTTTAAAATGAATGGCTTTAGTTACAAAAATAGCACTAATTACTATTTTTACTATGAAACTTTCAGTATTTATATGATATCCCTTGTTTAAAAAGTACGCAATTTACTTGAAGAAACGCTGCAAACCAATGCCAGTAATATTTCATTAGATCACGTAAGTTCACGTTTTTATTTTGATTTTTTATTCTTTAGAACTTGAAAATGTTTTTTTTTTTTTATTAAATATGCTGAAAGCGTCCGAATTGTATTAATTATTTGTTGTATAATATAAATTTTTTATTTAAAAATAGGACTGATAAACACAAGAGATAATTTTGCAAGATGGTTGCACTCATCAGATGTAGCTGCATTTTACTTCTAATCTATTCACTATTATTACATAATATTAAAGCCGAAAGTAGCGACCCAATAAACTTATTCAAAATCGGTTTCCAAGCTGCTGGCAATATATTCAAATTTGCCAAAATATTATGGCAAATTGTGGAAAGTAGTGGCATTCTTAAGCGACATTCAAAGGATGATGCAATAAAAATACCATTTAGTGGTCCTTCCAAGGAACAGCTATTATTACGAGAATTGAAGGCTCTTTCTGCCAAGACCGATCAAATATCAGTGAATATGGAAGCTATGAAGAACATTCTGCTAGATAAACTCCAAATAAACATTCCAGGATTGACGCAATTGAATTCTCAAATGCAGAGTATTTTCGTAAAAAGTATGAGTATATCTAAATCTTACGATGATTTTTTGGAGTACGTTCAAGCGCCTACAAAGAAGTTCGATAGGGAATTGCTCATTAAGTTTGCTCAGGACGCGGTGTCTGATAATACCTGCGGAGTGCTGAAGATTCTAAATGAATTACATTCAATATTAGTCCAGAATAATATAGAAATTAATTTTGTAAATATTTTGGATCTATTGAATGAATATGGAAAGGTGTGCATTAGACGTAAACTTATTAAACCGATATTTTGACATTTATATATGGGATATACACATTATTATTATTATTATTATTGTTAAAACTTTTTAATAACGAATAACCATGTTTTTAGCTATTTTTACAATATACCAAGGCTCAAAAAAGTCTGCAACAGTTATTGTATAATATTTTGTCTCATACAGTATTAACTGAAATTAAAGGATACTTAATTCTACGGTTCAGCTTTAAAATTCTTGATTTGTATAAAGGCGGTAAGTTAGTCCGCTTGCATAATATAATTTTTTACGTTATGACACTGATTTTATGAAATTTTCAGGCAACTATGAAGGAAATATTGACAAAGTAGATCGTGAATTAGGAAACAGACTTAATACAACGCTTGGAGCTTTTAAATCGGCAATGAAGGTTGTACCTCGGGAATTTGTAAAAGAAGATCCTGACCAACAAGTAGAAGGTAAAAATTCAGTTTGATGTAAAAATTTTAGATATTTAATTGCACTTAATCTTTTTTAAGGGGAGACATATGAAGAACTGAAGAATGTATTTCAGGCATTCTTAACGCGGGAGATAGACATATATCAGCCGGATAAATGTTATTTTTATTGCGAAGATTATAAGATAGCAATTAATGCAAAAAATAATTGTTACCAAGATGCTTCATTTTGTATGCAGCAGAAAAGATGTGCCGGTGACATGTTTGATTGCGGTTACTACATCGAAAATGACCTTAAAGTTTGCTTATCGGTATGAACATAAAAGATTTTTAATATTTATTACGTGAATAAGATAAAAAATATCTTTTCATTTACTTTGAAAATGAATCATTTCAAGAATTTTATTGCAAAGAAAATTTTGAATTTTTTAATCAGGAGCCAAATAGTACTCGACGTTATGATTACATCATAGATGGAAATTCGGTACGTAATGGTTTGAAGGACAAAGATTGTGCTGAGCCACTAGTACCTATTGTCAGTTACAATAATGTGGTTCCTGCAGGTCGTTGCGATGTCTGCACATGCACTTGCGCAGACACAACTAGCAAGGCAGAGAGATATTTCAACCTGGAACCTAGTCTAGCTAGACCTGAAAATAATTAGTAAGCTATTGAATACTTTAATACAAAATTTATGAAATGGAACATTTTGTACATTTATTTTTTCCTCTAGTGTGGTTGTAGGGGCGCGTCTTTTAAAACAAAATCACACTGTACATGTTCAGGTACAAGAAGGACAGTTACTACCAGGCGGCATGATAAATGCTACTACTGTTCGTTGGGTACCCATCAACAATCAGTCTACAAGTGAGAATTCTAAAATGTATTATACATAGTTTTTTTTATATTCTACTTATTTTAACATATTTTATGAGTTTTTAGATCTTTATACACTCTCATGGATCAGCTCACGGGAAATCAATTTGGATGATTTAGAAGCACCCGACCATCATGTGGTGGTAGGGTTAACCTTCATATCTAAACCGATTGGCGAAGATTCTTCTCAAACAAGTCGCCTGCACTTGCAACTGATAACTAAACCAATCAATTATGAGGAAGGCATTGTTCTACAAGAGCCTATTCACGAGATTACATCTAATATTTCATCGAAGTAAGATCAAGATTCATTTGTTTTTAATAATACATTATTTATTGAAAACTACAACTGTGTCCGTTTTACAGAAATGAAATAATACTAAATGATAGAGATTTACCAACCCGCACGGAAGGAAAGTCCACCGTGAAATCGTCTCCCAATCAGTTCCTAAAATTTAGGACAAGTGGTTTGACTAGTGACGCTGGGCAGACGACGATTCCTTTCATCGACATTCAGCCTATGACGACTATTCCACCTGCACCATTGTCTGGTGCAGGTCTTTATCATAGAAGCAGACCCATCGATGGGGGGTATGTGTCTCTCAAATTGTTTACGTATAATTTTGAACCACATATAGTAGCTAATATGCCATCAAATATTACGGAGGCATTTGCAGATATTAGTTTATAAGATATTAGTTTATTGGAGTAAACTATTTTCTCTGGTTTCTCATTTGTAAATATGTAAATTTTTTAATAAAATAAGATTGTAATTATGACAGATAATGCCTTTAATATGATTAATTGCAACAGCCACAGTGCAAATTTATTAAGCAAGTCATTAGTCGATAATCAATTAGCAAAGCAAGTAAATAATTTATTAAACGAATTAAAAAAGTACAGCACTTGAAGCTCAATTATTAGAGAGAGGAGGAAATTAAATGGTACTTCAATCTGCTATTTGATCCTGGATTTGAAATGAGGCTTCAAGATAATCTTTTAGTTCTAGACCCAATTTGTGAATTGACAAACATCTGCCAAAAAGCTGATTGTACAATAGCCGGTGCAATTGAATTATGGCTAAAATTAGATGTTCCAGCTTTCAATGATAATTATGATCAATTGATTAGGCAAAGAAAAGTGTTTGGAGTTAAAAAATTTAATTTTAATTAAATTAAATTAAAATTAAAAAATTAAACGGCACTTGATGCGGTTCCACGGCACGCGCGTGGACTTCAATCGTTACTTCAAACGAACTAACGGTAAAAATTAGACTTAATATACATGAAATTGTTCCTTTTTAAACAAGAAATAATTTCGTATATTTTTTATTAATCATTTATAAGAAAAACATGGTCAAATTTGCTTATAAACCAAAAAAGTACGTTTTTCGCTATTTGATGTTTATATCTTTATTTTCAATGTTTTATGCGAATATTAATGGATTTAGCGTTAGAGGAGCCCTTAATCTTTAAAATAAGACATTGTGACCCTAAACATACGAAATAGAACCGAAATTATACAACAAATTGAACGTACGGAGGTGAGTTTTGTAACTAATAATTACGATATATGCAATAACTCAGCTTCTAAACAATATTTTTGAGTTCTGTACGTAAGTATGGAGCTGTAAATATGAAACAAATCTAAAAGATGATTTTTTTTACAACGCCTTGAAATTGTTAATAACTTTTTAAATTAACAACTTATAATAAAACACCCTCGATATTCGTAATCAGGAGATCAAAATACGTCTAGAAAACCTTTGGTGTTCTACTGGACCTCCATCTGCGACAAAAATCCCCTTTGCTCCTAGACTATGTGATCTGTGGTCAACCTTTCCCTTCAAAAAATTACTTCCGGTCCACTTCCAATCCACTTCCGGTTTATTATCTGCGGTTCATTTCCGGCTTACTTCCGGTTTGGAACAAAATTTTTTCACTTCCAATTTCTGAACACATAAAGTGCATCAGTTTTCAAAAAGTGCATCTTTTTTCAAGAAGTGCCACCATGACACCGTATTATATACTCAACCATCACGATGTTACCCATTTGTAAGCATGTGCATATAAAACTGCTGCCAATTCATTGGCACTTAGCTTCCTCCTAATTAATTTATTGTTCTAATATTATCTTTGAGATTCATTAAAAACAATCCGATTTCAAAAACATAATTTCAAACTATTCTTTATTTAATTAATTATTTATGTTTCTATTATTATTTTATTTTTCTATCTTCATTTTAGATTTTATAAGCAGCAAACAAAACTTAAATAAAAATTTTGTTATAGAAATATTTAAGCCCTAAATATAGAATTTTGGAAACTCCATGCGCAAAGCCCGATTTCGCGCAAA
The DNA here is from genome assembly GCA_035582975.1 of Ormyrus labotus. NCBI lineage: Eukaryota > Metazoa > Arthropoda > Insecta > Hymenoptera > Ormyridae > Ormyrus > Ormyrus labotus. Next base: position 8,877 of record JAWWEO010018931.1, on the reverse strand, counting down.
CTTAAATACAATGGCATGTGATAAATCCAGCTTTGTACAAGACGTATCAAAATATAATGTTCAATGCAAGAGGAAAAAGATGATTTTAACCTGATGTTACCTTTTCGCACTATCTTCCTTTAGGAGAAAATTAAATAAAAATTTCAAGTAAATTGAATTTTCTCTAGTAATTATAAGCCAAAGAAAAGTAATTTTTTATATTTGATTTGAACTATATTGCTGAAACAAATGTAAACAATCATAATAAAATAATAATAATAATAAAAAGATGACTGTACTACGTTATATATAATCGCGATACCATATATAATTTAAATTCATTATAAAACAAAAACTAGTGGATGAACTTCAAAATTTCTTTTTAATTTTGAAAGTTTAGTTAAAGACGAAAAAATAAGTGGTCGATCATTGAAAGAGATCGATTATTTACTAAGATACAGCTATTCAAAAAATTGAAACAAAATAAATAAAACTTTAATATCTTTTGAACTAATACGTTTCATAAGCAGAAAAATATACAGCTCTGAACATGTAAAATATTTATCTTTTCCCAAAATTTCAAGTAAGTTCAGGTTTTTTTACTTCCGTAATCGTTCGTCCTAGAAAACTCATTTTTTTCAATTTTCAGCTTTTTATTCAAAAACTAATTGACAAAATGACTTGAAATTTTTACAGATTATAGCTATACATATTCTTAATTACCAAAAATTTTTTCAGAACAGTTGATAATTTAAATTAAGAAGTATAAGCTTTTTTAAAAAAATCACGTTTTTGTTAAAAACGAAAAAACCATAGGAGCTAAAGTGACATTTTTTCTCTGAAATTATAGGTATTTTTATGCTCTTTAAAAGAGTCTTTGTTCAATTCAAATATCTCAATCCTATTATTAAAAAAAGGTAAAATTAAATTTTTCAAAAATCGAATATTTTCGATAAAACAAAAACAAATAAACTAAACAAAAAAAGATCTTTTCGCCACCATCACAAAAAAAGCAAAAAAAATGAGCCGTAAACGATGAAAATCCGCTCAGTAGAAGCTGAGATCCAGGTGTACACACACACGCACACGCACACGCACACGCACACGCACACGCACGCACGCACGCACACACACACACACACACATACATCCATGCAGACATTTTTCAAAAATCATTTATTCTTGTTCCTAACACGTTAAAATACAATTATAACCGATTTTTCACAATGCTTCCTCTAGGAGGAAGCAAAATTACTATCACAAAGCTTCCTCTAGGAGGAAGCAGAAAATTAGCTTTTAAATAATCCAAACTCCATCGTATATAGAATTGTAGCATTAATGAAAAAAATATTATTTTTCATCACGAGCAGTACTATAAATTAGAAAAAGTACGAGCGAACGGGTACCGAAAAAGGAAAACATTGAACATTTACGTAAAAGGAATGCAAACGAATGGAGGTTTCAATGCAACTTATGCGAGTCAGCAGTGGTGACCGAGCAGTGCAAAGCGCGGAAACCGCGCGAGCGTGTGGATACCAAGAGTGATTACATCAGAGGGTAGAGGCTATACAACGGTGAGCTCAGCGCACATTCACACGCTCAATCAAGAGGGGAAGTATTACGTTACCTAAGGCGAACGGCTGTTCGCCGAGAGTAAGACGAGAGCGGGACGAGCGTCCAGCTACGAAAAAGCGAACAGTACACGCTTGACCACACTGCAGCGAGCAGCTCGAAGAACGCGATCTAACCTTCTGCTTTCCTGCCGGTCGAGCTGGTCCTTTCTGTCAAAACATGTCTAATTGCCCAAAGTGCGGGAAACCTGTATATTTTGGTGAGTTTTTCAAGAATTTTCTCTTCGCTTGCCAGATTATTTCTTGTCTGACTGAATTCCGAGAGAAATGTTTTATACAAGTTCAATAAAACTATAATTTTGAGCGAATACGATATATTTTGCAATAGATTTTTCAATTCATCGTCTTGCTGTAAATCGTTCTAGACTCAAATTAATAATAAAGTAATAACAATGTATTGGTTTTAAGTTTGAAGACGCTTGAAAATTTTATGCAGTTTTATCCTTCGTATCGAATATTTTTACAAAGTGATGTAATTGTCTGGCTGACATCATTCTCGGCATATTTGAAAGAAAAATTAAAAAAAAAGGTATTTGTCACTTCACATGACTATTGAAATTATAGAGTGTCTTTAAAAAATAAGTGTTTATTATACTTATAATTTCAAAAAAACATTTATTTCAAAATTCTAAAATATAATATTATTAGAAAATACTCAAATATTTTACACGACTTTTACTTACTTTTTCTTCGAAAGTACTTTTTATAAAAAATCAAACATAATTTCTTGTTATTCTTTTATAATTTGGAAAGATAAACTTAATTCAGCATATAACGAAAAAATAAATTAAAAAATCACATATTAACTTTGTTTATTTTCTTAATATTCTGAAAACGTGATACTAAACCGATACTAAAATGTTATATTAATACGATTATTTTCAAGTAATAAAGTTGATAATAAACACTTGCTCTTAACCTTAATAGTTGGGTCAGAATATGGGCTTCGAATTCTGATTTACGATGACGTCAACAACGGTTCCATGATCTCATTCCCATTGACCTCGAAATCTGTGCCTTGACAAATATTGTCGCTTATACTTTTTTGCAACTTTCTGGACTTATTTTTAGCTCCCATACATGAAAGAGTTCATTGTAATTCTTTAAAATTTTTAAATTATCATCAAGTATTATTATCTTTAATCATAAAAGAGAATTTACGTAGGTTCTTGTATATTACTTATCAATATTTAATTCAGGGACAATCAATATTTATTTCTTAAGAAATGATGATGTGGAATCTTGATAATATATTGTTAAATTTCATTGTAAATATTTCTATTTCAATAATATTTTTTTACGACGTATATATTGGACACATTTATAATTTTGTTAATAATTTTCATGTGACTTTTCATAATTCTCAGAAGGTGTATATACGAGAGAAATTAGTAATGCGTACATATAGCTTACTTTGTAAATTTACATCGAAATTCCGAGAATTCTTTATCTGTCAACCAGTCTATAAATCTTCAGTCATAATTAAATTTAAAAGTACTTAAGTGAAGTGCTTTGAGCGCTTAATATTTTTTTTATTCTTGAACATGCTAGAATAATCATAAAAACTGCGTTCTCGTGCGTTCTAGTATCGGAGTTTGTAGTCTATGCCGACATTTTCATAGTAAGGTTTCATTGTAAGGGCAAAACAGACGCCATATAGTGGCAGTGGCTGCGCCTACCCTGTGAATCGGTAGGCACATTCAGGCCGGCAGTTTAAGAACGCTATCGATGCACGGAGTGTTTGGTAAAGTATCTGTATCGGTGTGCCGGAGAATCTGAGCGTATGGGTTACCTTCGTCACACTCGACTATTGGTTGGATGGGTAAGCCTTAAAGAAATTCGACTGCCTCTTTGGCTCTTCGTTGAGAGTAAAAACACGTCGGTTTCTCTTTCTCCTCTTCGACACGATCCACATAGTTTTATCACTTTTTCGTTTTACTTAATTTAGGATGGCTTTTTTGCAAACCTTAAATCTAATTTCTTTTGTGTTGCTTAGGTAACCGTAAAAGTAAATAATTACATTTAGATTTAAATAACTTTTTTTTAAATCATTTTAAATTTTATACGATAGTTTCAAAAAAATATTCCTTATTTGAACAATTTTCTTGTGTGCTTCGCGTTTCTAAAAGGCTACAAACTTTTCAAGTGTTATGTTACAGTTATAATTCTAAAAAACTGACTTACAAGAAGATTATGAAGTAAAAATTAATATTATTACACAAAATTTAAAAATATAAATAACAATTTTGAGTTTTAATTGAAATATTCGTATGTACCTCGATATTTTATATTTGTTACCGACTATAGTATAAAGAAATTATTTTTAAAATATTCTAATATTTTATATAGTTTTATGAAATAACACTCTTGTGAATTTATAAACCATCTCATTTAAGATTGAATAGCGATTCTATCTATAGAAATTTTGTTTAAAAAGGCAATTTTACAACAATTAATTGTTTACTAATTACAGTGAAGCTTTTGCGCACATTTTTAAAGTTTTTAGTTGATTTTAATGATCAATAAAAATTTCATTTAACCAATTTATGACTAAATGCACTGAATTTTTGCTCTGACTTCAAATTTATAGATATTTCCATAAAAATGACCAAAATTTTATGAAAAATACCTAAATAGAAGGTTTCGGGGTTGCTCTTTCAGAGACATGTACCCTTACACGTAAAATTGGTAAAAAAGTTTTTAAATATGAATTTTTTCCCAATTTAAACAAAAAAAAATGTTTGGCTTTAAATTTTTTTAAAACCTTAAATTTGACAACCATGACATTCTTCTTTTTGGACAAACCCCTGCTTGAAATTTATCCGAACCATTTAATGTTTTTAAGTGTGGCGGGTTTCAACTTAAAATTTCACAATTTTAGCAATTTATTTTAGACTTATTTTTTCACAAATACCATTGCATGAGAGACATTTACTTTTCTAAAATAAAAATTAGTAAAAATAATAAATAACCGAATAACTTGCACTCGACTGTCCTAATAAATATGCGTGTAAAAAATAAAATGTAAGAAGTTGACACTTTTCTTCCAACGAAGCCCTTTGATGATTGAAATTAATGTACGGTCGAATACATACAACTGTGTTGCTCTTGCAAAAAGTCAAAGGCGAAGAGAAGAAGGGACAAGTATAGCAGCTCATTACGAAGAAACTCCTTGCGGAAAAAGAGCCGCGCGGCATTTTTGAGAAAACCGAGGGTGCCGGAGGGCGAACGATACACGGATGAGTCGTGCAAGGAGGTGCACATAAACGAGCCTATGAGAATAGAAACGCGAGAGTGAAAGAGACGCGATGAGTACCTACATACATTTTGCGTCCGCAGAAAGAGAACGCGGCGCGCGGCTGAATCGCACGGGAGAACAGAAAGAGAGAGAGAGAGAGAGAGAGAGAGAGAGAGAGAGTGAGCTACCAGGGAATGGGACTCGCGCACACGCGGAGATAAAGTACCTGGCTACGGGAGGACCATAACAAAGGGCTCGTACGTAATAAGAAGAAAAACGGGGCTGAAACGGGTTTCGGAAAGAATGTTTACGCGGTGCGATGCACCCCTGCGCCCGGCGAGAGGAGGACCGTAAGATAAAACAGGACCGGCGAAAAATTAACGATATCGATACGAAGGCTAATTTGATTCTGCGAAATAGAAAATAAGCTCGCGCAGTAAAAGCAGGCAGCAGCCGTGAAAGCAGCGGAGAAAGAAAGTAAGCCGAGCATTTTCGTTGCTTATCGTTGCGAAAGAGGGACGGAAATCGGAATAACCGAAAAGGGGCGCGCGGAGAGGCTAAAAAAAATGAAGAGCTCGCGCCGAGGCTCGCGCAGCGGTGCTTGAAAAAGCAGAGCTGGCTGGCTCGTGCTTTCGCTTTGAAAGGGAAGAACGCGAGAGATGAAGATGCGCCAATGTAAATACGTATAGACGCCGAAGGGAAAAAGTGGCCGGCCTTCCACCGAGGGAAGGGGGCTCTAGGCTCGCGTGCGTCGCGCAGCGATTGTTTAGCGCAACGCCGACGATCCGCATACCCTTGTGCAGCGTCTGACGCGGTTGTCTCATTTCCTTGGCTACGGCGCGGCCGAAGCCCTCCTCCTCCTCCTCCTCCGCGGCTCTATACACACGCGGGCGCACAACAGCTCTTTCTGGCTCCCTCGCTCGGCGGCCGCACAATGCATCACAGCACCGTCACGTCAATGTCGCTTTTGGCTTCTCTGCCATATAATTAGCACTTAATTAACTAATGGCCCTTTATGCCCTTGCCGAGCTCCTTACCTCCGGTAGTGCACCTTGTGCCTTGTCCGCGTCGCCGTTTCACCCGGCGAGCCTCCTTCGATTCTGCCCACGATAACTGTCTTACGTCCTTGCCAGGCGTCCTTCGATAAATCATTTATACTCCTCGACTGACGCATCCAGTAGCTGCCCGCTCCAAAGCAGAGGCCGGCGTTTCAAACTCTATTAAAGTATATCATTTTTAGTTATCTTACAAAGGCACTTGGTGATGCGTTCACGAGTTTCAAAAGATGCTATCCCGGAAGATGAAGTAATTTGCAAAGAAATCATGGGGGATGGTTAAGCTTGGAAAGAGAAAGAGCTTAAGGTCGAGGAGGAGGCGTTGCATCTTTTAATTGCAAGTTTCATCTCTCCTCTTTGTTTTTATTCGGCGTTTTTTATTAGCGTCGGCGGGTAGTAAAGTCGTTGGTGCGTAAGTCAGTCACAGGGGGGACGGCGACGCAGAGACGCTAGTATTTTTGAGCGCACAGGCACAATGAACGCGAAAGTCGCGACGTACTCGGGACGAGAACAATGGACGAGTTTTATGCTCACGCCTCCGCTGAAAGGAAGCTGCGCGAGAGACCAGATCGCGGCTTCTCTCGGGGATGGCCTTTCAAATGTTTAATTACGAAATTGCTAATGGATCGACGAGTCTGCGCATTCGCCTTGGTCACGTGGGGCCTTTCGTTTTCTCGAAGCTGGAGCTTGCCTTTTTCCTCTTTCCGCCTTCCTCTTTCCTGCTTTTCTTTGTTTCCGCTACGTTGCCGTCGACCGAGAGCATCGAATCCCTCATCGAATCACGAGTCGGAACAGACAAGTAACATAAACGAGGTGTGAAATGCATCGCGGAAAATATTGGAAAGTGACTGCGACAAACAAAAAAAAGGAATGCCTGATTAAATGCTTTCATTGCTTTAAAACTACTCCCTTAATATGCTTATTTTTCTTTTTAAAATTAAGAAATTAAAAATAAATTTTATAAATACAATTATCTTCTCGCTTATTGTTAGACTAAGATATACCAGGTACAGTGTGTTAAAGTATAAATAATATTTTCTTATGCTATTGCCGATTAAATTTTAAAAAATGATAAGCGCTGGGATTTTGTTTCATCGAATTGAAAGATTATTATATTACAATTAAAAAATGAATTACATTATATCAAGATTAGATAAAATAAAACAAAAAATATCGTTTTTTAACTAATCAGAGGCATCGAATTAAATACTGATAATACAAACTCTAATAATAACTCTAGTCATCTCTTGGCATTTATTTATTGTTTGACAAGGTCTCATGCTCTCAATAAAAGCACTTTTTCAAGAAACTAAAACTTGTATAAAAATGTTTAATTCCCAAGCAGAAATTGGAGAGGAAGTTGTAGAAACGTAATACTTGTATACAATAAGAGGCATATTAAGAAATATTATTCTATTTTTGTTTAAGTATTTAATTATAAATTTATGGTTTTGATGAATATATATAAAATTACGTCTCGTCGAAAATTAAATTGGCTTTTATCGAATTATACTTTTAATGATTCTCTTTTTATTTAACCCTTTCAGAAATTAATTAAATAGCCGTGATATATCACTTTTTAAGTATATTTTGACTTGTTATGGTCTAAATATAAGATTTAAGTGGTAAAAAAAAACGTTTGTCGATATATATTTATATACATCTACGTATATACGTGCGTGCTTACAAATATAAGTTTATAAATACATCTCTAATGATCAGCACAATTATTTATAAAGATTATTTTAAATTGCAGATTGTTTCAATCCTTCAATTTTACTTTTCTTCGGTTTTCCCTGTATGTACATTCCAATGTACATTGGATCTGAAAGGGTTAAAGAAATACGTGTACAAGGTGAATGAAATTACGTGATCTGATAACCAAATTTATCTTGCGTGCGCAAAATCAGCCTTTCTGCATGCTTGACATATTAAACCATTATCCGATAGTATTGAAATAATCTATTTAGATTTGACTTATATTTTATCCACACGACTTTGATCTCTATAAAAAGGAAGGATAAAGAGTGTTTAAAACATGAGTTTTGCCCATTTTTCTACACTGTATTGTTTTTCATTTTTATAATGTTTTACATTTGAAAATTTTTAATTAATTTGTTTACTCATGGAGTTACCCTAATAGAATTATTTTTTATTCATTTTTTGTTTATTAAAAAACTTTGCTAGTGGAACAAATTATTTTTTTTAAATTTGCTCAAAAACTATGTTTAGATTTGATGACCCACCCATCAATTTCAATACACGAGCAGTGTATTTTCCAACATTTACTTTATGAATTGTTTGAGATTGAGAGGTGTAAATTTCTAAAAATGAAAATTGGTTTTTTTCCACTTAAAAAAGTGAAATAAAGCGATAAAATTAAAAGAATTGAGTTTTTAAACGTTTAGTAATTATTTAAAGTACAGAGCTTTGGAATTAGGATAAAATAAAAAAGACTTTTAAAAGCCTAACGTGCTAATATTGCCGTTGATTCTTATTTTCTATTTAATACTTCACATACTGAAAAATATTTGAATAAATTTCGAATTTTTAGCCTCAAATGTTAGTTCGAGGTATAAATTATCCCTTCTGAATGTAGCTAGTTCGACTCAAAATTTCAGAAAACATATTTTTCATATAAAATGAAAATATTTTTAACTGTTCAAATTTAGAAAGTTTCTTTAGAAAGTTCCTTTCAAAGAAAGTTAGATATTTTTTAAATTATATTTAGCTCACTAAAAAATCGTGTCGTATATAAAGAATCAGCATGTTTGATATTAAACAATAAACTTATTGAAATTTTCGAAGCAGTCAATGAAATTACCTGTACTACTCAGGAGGTATCTGTATATTGTTAATATAGTAATCCGAGTAAAAATGTTGTTATTGATTACAAAATGCCCTGGTAGAGATAAAAGTATCAAAATTGGCCAGGAAAGTAAAAAATAGGTATTTTTAATTCCTAGTTACCTAA
>JAWWEO010018930.1:0-18915 GCA_035582975.1 Ormyrus labotus | reverse complement strand
GGAAATACTACAAATATATAATCTCTTCGAGCGAAGTTCTCGTATAATTACGATCGAACTTCACTTAGGTAAGTTCGCTTGATCATCAATACTATCTGCATCAATATCACCCGTATAAACGTATAGTAAAAGCTGCTTCATCACTCCAGGATCTACATCGTCAATTTTTACTCTATTTTCCTTCTTTTCTATCATGTCATTATTAAACATCGCATAAAAGACTGGACTTTGAGCAGCAAGCACCGTTTTGTGCACTCGAAATTCCCCATTTTCTACCACCAGTAATGCATCACTCATATCCGCATTTTCCAATAAAAATTGTAACTGTTGTGAAAATTTAGAATTGTTGGATTGCAGAGTTTTAATTCTTTTATAATTAACATAATTATGATCTAAATTTATTACAAGTTTTCTCTGCTATCTCCTTCGTAAAGATTTGAATATTCACGTGGACCCATTTCAAACTTACAAGGCCAATCGCACTCTACTTCAAAATATACACGCAAATAATCGTAATCAGACTCTAAAAGTGTTACACGTAAAGCATTTCTATTTACGATTATTTTCCATCTTGTCTCGCAAAAGAAATTAAAACGTAATATTTTCGTTACACTTGAAAACACCCCCTGGCATTTCGAGATTACTGTAAATTGATACAAACGCGAACTTCGTGACTCATTTTTTATCTGAAACAATATATCTAAGTGTTAAACAGCCTTGGCAAGGACTAAAAAAAAAAGACCTTTTTGAACCTTAAAATAAAATGACTGAAATTTAAGTTCTTTCTCCGTGCTGGACAATCAAAAATTAAAAATCCATGTCCGCTAATATTTGCAAAATAATCGTGTCTGTAATAACTAATAAAAATAAATATTAATGACTTTTTAAAAAAGTTTATTGAACTCCTTAAATAAAAATAAAACATAAACTGCAAAATGATGCGATTAATAAAACAGAGAATTATAAAACATCGATTTAAAATTATTATTTAATGAAAAGTTAAGTAAAAATTTAAAAACTGCCGATTGATGTCAGCACATATCTATTTTTCTTGAATGATTTATCGAAACATTCCTCTGCGAATTTCAATTGATTATTCCGATAAGCAATTATGTAACTGATGTATAAGCTAAATACAAAAAGAATTTTTTTATACGTATTGTAGCGCATCCGGATAGCCCAACATTTCTCCGAACTCTGTTTGGAATCGAAATTTATTTTACATCTTACGTGTCTTAGATTTTTTTCTTCTCAATTATTTCCTTCCTAAATTTGATTTGCGTTGGTTGCTTTACAATCACACCACGTAAAGTACTTTGTATAACTCGTTTATCTTTTTTTCTAATGATTTTTTTCGGATTAAATGAAAAACAGAGTTTAAGTCATTTTCAGTCTCTTTGCACTTTACCCAAGGAAATGTCGGAACCTAGCAAAATCGTTAACTTGCTATTTAAAACTATAGCTGTGATGGTGCGAGCTTTCGGATGAATTCTCCTCCTCGAACGTTTGAGAACACTATAAACAATTTTTTCCTTTTCAATTAAAAACTCAAAAATTTGTAAATATGATGAATGTAAGAACTTATTTATTATATCTGTACAAAATTCCAAATAATTATTATAATTTAAATTTTACGCATGCAACACATTTTTTTTATTTCAATATGTCGACAATAATAAAAATAAGAACAAATAAAACATGTAATGTATTTCGCAACAGCCGTTCATTTTTATCTGAAAAATTATACCTAAAGTTTAAAAAAACCCTGTCAAGGGCAAATGAAAAAAGGACGTGTAATTCCTTTTTATATATACCTTAGAAAATGAATGAAATTCAGGTCTTTTCTATGCGTGCAAATCGGTTAATCACACTTTTTCAATACTTTCAGAATTAACCGTTATTGGTGCACACAATCTTCTGCGACTCATGTAAGTCTTCTATCTCCTTCAGCGGGAAAAACCGAACTACCAAATTGTTTGCCTTCGCACGTTACAGATACAGCGAGTTACGAAGTAATGAGAAACGGACTTGCGGCACGCTGACAAAAGTAGCGGAGTCCGAAGAGAAGGAGAGCATTGAGTTGACCAATCAGAATCACCTTACTTGTTTATGTTATGTTCAGTGGTCAGAGCTTGCGTTCGCCTTACCACCAGCAGGCGGAGTGAGAGAGACAATGCGAATGCCATGTGCAAGACGAACAGAAGTTGCTGGAGCAGTATAACGGAAGGCCAATATAGACATTCAAGAATAAAAAACAAAATGAGTGCCAATACTTGCAAAATAATCGTGTCCAAACTAATAAAAATAAATTTTAATGAATTTTTAAGTGTTGAACTGTTGAAATAATAATGAAACGTAAGATGCAAAATTTTGCGATTAATAAAAAAGAGAATTATAAAATATCGATTTACAATTATGTATTTTTTAATGTATAGTCCAGTAAAAAATAGCAAATTTTTACACAGTAAATGAAAAATAGATTTAAATATGTACTTTTTCTCTTCTGCACGCAAGGAAGTAAGGGAGCACAATGAAATCGCGAACTTGCGAATCAAAATTAGTTGTCATTGCGCGAGCTCTTGGATAAATTCTCCGAACTTCTTTTCGTGTTTTTTTAATACAAATTTTTTTATAACTCAATTATTTTTAGATTCAAAAATTTGTGAATAAGATGAACATAAGATCATATCTATTATATCTTGAAATATCAAAATAAAAATTGCAATTAAAATTTTACTTAAAATATTTCTTTTATTGCAATGTAAACCATATCTAAGAATACATTAATCAATCTATATATAAATAGCGTACTTATATTTTCAACTATTTTTCAGTATCAGTTTCTTCATAAGAAATTGGTTTGGTCAAATCAAGATCATCTGGAGTTTTCAAAATATCGTTAAAATTGCGATAAATGAAATAAGCTGCGTGTTTCTTGAGGTAATTGAGTTTGTAGTGCTCAGCTATGCTAATGATTGCAAATACATTGTCGATCGTCAAATTTTGACAAATTATTTTTGCACAAATAAATTTGAGTTCATCTAAAGCATATTTATCAGCTGCTTTTAAAAGATTTACAACTTGCTCATCGTTAACGCTATCTGCATCAACATCACCCGTATAAACGTATAGTAGCAGCTGCTTCATAACTTCAGGATCTACATCGTCAATTTTTACTCTATTTTCCTTCTTTTCTTTCATGTCATTGTTAAACATCGCATAAAGGACTGGACTTCGAGCAGCAAGCACCGTTTTGTGTACAGGAAATTCCTTATTTCCTAAGACCAGTAATGCATCACTCATATTCGCATTTTCCAATAAAATTTTAAACTGTTGTGAAAGTTTACAATTGTGGGATTGAGTTTTACTTGCTTTATAATTAACATAATTATGGTTTAAGTTTATTACAAGTTTTAATGGGGAACCATTTTCGGACATTGTGTGGTTATCAAGCCCAATATTAAAACAGTTTATGGTAGAATATTCATAATCTCTCTTATCTCCTACATAAAGATTTGAATATTCAAATGGGCCCATTTTAATCTTAGATTTCTCATTGCCCTCTACATGACAATACATACGCAAATAAGCGAAATCAGACTCTAAAAGTTTCACATGTATACCATCACTATCTAAGGTTACCTTCCATCTTGTCTCGCAAATGAAATTGAAACGTAATATTTTCGTTACACTGATAAGCCCCGATCGGCAGCGGGAGCAACAATTACCTATTTTGAAATTACAAATTAACTGTAAAACAGTGGGAACGCGAATGTCGGTGCTCATCTTTTATCTGAAACAATAAATCTAAGATTTAAACAAGCTTGACAAAGTCAAATAAAAAACGGGCGCAGTTCCTTTTTGTACCTTACACTTAAAATGACAAATTCAGATCCTTTCTCCGCGCACAAGTCGGTCAACAAAACGTTCTCAATACTTTTAGAATTAAACGTCGTTGGTTCATACAATATTCTGCCAATCACTAGTCACAAATTCGCTTAGTCCTTTTCTCTCCTTCGGTGGAAAAACGACACTATCAAATTGTTTGTTCTCGATCAACGTTACAACGAGTGACGATCTATGAATGAGAAGTCGACTGGCGCCGCGCCGTTGCGTGTGCTGTCTGACAAAAGAAGCGAGGGCTCGAAGGGTGGGAGAGTGTAGAGTTGACCAATCCGGATTATCCGATTGGTGCAGATGCTGATGGCAGCATTAACGGAACGCCCATGCAGACGAAAAATTTAAATTTTATTGAATTTTTAAAAAAAATTTTGGTATTCCGTAAGTAAAAAATGAAATTTAAGCTGCAAAATAATGTGACTAAATAAAAAAATTATATAAATATCGAGTTACAGTTATTTATTTTTTAATGAATAATAATGTCAAGTAAAAAATGACAAACCGCCGTTTGTGCACACATATTTTTCTAAAGTAACTTTGTCATCATGAATATTATTACTTTTTCATTGCTTAATACGCCTTGTTCTCTCGCTTTTATAACGCGCTTGCATTTCGCATATGCAATCGGTTAAGTATGATTTTTAACAGGATTCGTCAAAATGCAAGTTTTATCCTGGCAAATAGACATTATCTTGACGCGTTTTCTAAATCTATAGAGCGTTCCGCGATTCACATCTGATCCTCAGTTGTTCAACTGGAATTCATCATCATATTTCAAGTCGTAGGATTCGACGGAGTGCTGAAAGAAAGTACACATAACATGGTAAAATAATTTCGACTAGAGTCAAAAGAAAATTGTTACGAAAATTACCTCGTCATCTTCGTACAGGTAAAAGACATTATTGTCATGCTCAGCAATCCGTGTTGTAACGCAAGAAAATGTATTATTTGCTACATGCATCTAGACACTTGCAGTAGAAGTAATCTGCTGAAGTGCTGTCGAAAAGAAATTACTGCACTTCTTAATAATTTCAAGCCATAAAATATCGAATAGTCTGACTTATACTTACGCTTAAATTATATATAGGGTCCCGATCTGTGGGGCAGCCCATACTTCTATAAAATCGCTTTTCGCGGACTTCTCGAAGTGATATATTCAATTAATCAGGACGGTCCAATCCACAGCGTCGTTTCGCAGCATAGCAGAGACAAAACTCGATGTCCGCAATCTCGAGGATCGTGGCGAAGCGATCGACGCTGCTCGTCGCAAATTCGAAAGCAGAATAGCATATGTTTTTTTCTTTTTATAATTACTTAATTGAACTAGGTAAGCAGCCGCATCGTCGAGAATCAGGCAATAGTCAATGCACCTCTTTGTTGCAAAATCGAAGTCTGCAATCTGATAAACAGATTAATAAATTTTTACTTCCAATTTAATACAGTTTTATTACAAAACATATAACAATTTTTTATTATTGAACTTTTCCAAATAAAGCCAATACGATTCTGGATTTTATTTTTCCAATAACTTTATCTAGACTCAATTTTAGGTTTTTACTTTTGTTGATTCTGAGTTCTCCTAGAACTAAAACCTATCAAACCAAAGCCTTAAAAATTGATTTTTTATGCTTTATCAAAGCATTTCTCTGCGAAGTTCAAATGATTATTACGATAAGTAACTTAAGGAAATTCTTGAATTTGATTGCGGTGGTTGCTTAATAGGCACGACTACCGTCGGCCACATCAGGTAAAGATACTTTCGACGTAGATCAATGGTTTGAATTTTTCATCTGATTCTATCTATAACTGGTTTAACTTTTTTTAACAGATTTTTACGGAGTAAATGAGAAGCAGAGCTTAATAACTACTTTTCACTCTGTGTTGCACGCAAGGAAATGAAGGAGCCCAGTGGCACTTTATAAATGATGTATATTGTACACTTTTAAACGATAAATATCTAAATCATAATTTGAAAATTTCAATTCTAAACGCCCAGAACTTAAATCTAATAGCAATTTCCACTTTGTCTTAATAAAATAATTAATGGTAATTGTTTTATTTACATATTGAAACATCACCCGGTAGATCGAGCAGCTGCTCAGCTCGTTAATTATTACAAAGCGTGTAACGCTTGTGTTATTAACTTCACCATCGGTGTTCAGTTTTTATCTGAAATACTAAATGTAAAGATTAAACGACTCTGCGAAGGACAAATGAAAAAAGCAAGCAATTTCTTTTAATTGTCTCTCTCTCCCTCTTGAAAAAAGCATGGTCCGATGTTGTGAAGCATTTAAAGATTGATTTTGATAATTTGATTGGTCTGTAAAAGAATCGAGCGCGAAGACCCGCTGTATCCGCTATAAGGAGCCCGGCGACATCATGAATCGACTAATTAAAACCAGCTGATATGACGCGAGCTCTCGGATAAATTCTCAGAACTCCTATTCGTGCGTTTGCTTATGCAACAAAAAATTTTTTTCAAAGCTTGCGAGGTTCAAAAATTTGTGAATAAGATTAACATAAGATCATATTTATTATATCTTAAAATATCTATAAAATTCAAAATAAAAATAACAATTTAAATTTTACTCAAAAACATTTCTTTTATTGTAATTGATTCTATATAAAATAACATACTTATGTTTTCAACGATGTTTTAGTATCACTTTTTTCTTCATAAGAAATTGGTTCGGTCAAATCAAGATCATCTGGAGTTTTCAAAATATCGTTAAAATTGCGAAAAATGAAATAAGCTGCGTGTTTCTTGAGGTAATTGAGTTTGTAGTGCTCAGCTATGCTAATGATTGCAAATACATTGTCGATCGTCAAATTTTTACAAATTATTTTTGCACAAATAAATTTGAGTTCATCTAAAGCATATTTATCAGCTGCTTTTAAAAGATTTACAGCTTGCTCATCGTTAACGCTATCTGCATCAACATCACCCGTGTAAACATATAGTAGCAGCTGCTTCATAACTTCAGAATCTATATCGTCAATTATAACTCTATTTTCCTTCTTTTCTTTCATGTCATTGTTAAACATCGCATAAAAGACTGGACTTCGAGCAGCAAGCACCGTTTTGTGTACAGGAAATTCCTTATTTTCTAAGACCAGTAATGCATCATCCATATCCGCATTTTCCAATAAAATTTTAAAATGTTGTGAAAGTTTACAATTGTGGGATTGAGTTTTAATTTCTTTATAATTAACATAATTATGGTCTAAGTTTATTACAAGTTTTAATGGGGAACCATTTTCGGACATGTTGTGCCTATAACACCCATTACTAATACAGTTTATGGTAGAATATTTATAATCTCTGCTTTCTCCTACGTAAAGATTTGAATATTCACATGGACCCATTTGAATCTTAAATTTCTCATCGCTCTCTATTTC
The DNA here is from genome assembly GCA_035582975.1 of Ormyrus labotus. Taxonomy (NCBI): domain Eukaryota; kingdom Metazoa; phylum Arthropoda; class Insecta; order Hymenoptera; family Ormyridae; genus Ormyrus; species Ormyrus labotus. The sequence continues at coordinate 11,616 of JAWWEO010018930.1, read as the reverse complement.
AAAATATACACGTAAATAAGCGAGATCAGACTCTAAAAGTGTTAAACGTAAACCATTGTCATTTACGGTCACCTTCCAACTTGTCTCGCAAAAGAAATGAAAGTTTAATATTTTCGTTACACTGGTAGTCCCCCTCCATAGGCACGTGGAGCATCTACTACCTATTTCGAGATTACAAATTAACTGTAAACCAGTGGGAATGGGAACGCGAATGTCGTGGCTCATTTTTTATCTGAAACAATAAATCTAAGGTTTAAAGAAGCCTGACGAGGACAAATAAAAAACAAACGCAATTCCTTTTTGTACCTTATACTTACAAAGCCAGATCCTTTCTCCGCGCACAAGTCGGTGAATGAAACGTTCTCACTTTTAGAATTAAACGTCGTTGGTACATACAATCTTCTGCCAATCGCTAATTATAAATTCATTTAATTCTCTCTTCTTCGGCGGAAAAACCAAAATACCAAATCGTTTGTCTCCGAACGTTAGAAAGAGCGACGAAATATTAATGAGAAATAGACTGGCCCGCTGATAAAAGTGAGGGCCTAAAGATTATTATGTTTGTGACCGCTAACCGCAATTACCGCACCAGCAGAAGGAGTGAGAGAGACAACGCGAAAACAGAAGCTGTTAAGGTAAGTTGTAGTAGAACTGGAACGCCTATGTAGACAATCAAAAATTAAAACAAAATGCCCGTCAATATTTGCAAACTAATCGTGTCTACTAATAAAAGTAAATTTGAATGAACTTTTAAAAGTTTTTTGAACCCTTTAAATGTAACAATAAAACGTAAGCTGTAAAATGATGCGATTAATAAAAAGAGAATTCAAATGCACCGATTTACATGCAATTGTTTATTTTTTAATGAAAAGTTAAGTAAAAAATTACAAACCGCCATTTGTTAAAACATATTTTTCTGTATTTTATAATTTAGTAATATACATTATTACTTTTTCAATGCTTCATACGTCACGTTCTACCGCTTTTACATCGTGCTTGCATTACGCGTGCAAATGCAGTCGGTTATGTATGAATCTTAACAGGTGGATTCGTCAAAATGCAAGTTTTGTCCTTGCAAACAGACATTTTCTTGACGCGTTTTCTAAATCTGTATCGCGTTCCGCGATTCATATCTGGTCCTAAGTTGGTCAACTGGAATTCGTCATCTTTCAAGTCGTAAGATTCGACAAAGTGCTGAAAGAAAGTACACATAACACGGTAAAATAATTTCGACTACAGGCCAAACAAGAAAAACCCTACTGATATTACCTCGTCATCGTCGAACAGGCAAAAGACATTGTTGTAATGCTCGGCAACCCGTCGCACGCAAGAAAATGTATTGTTCGCTACATCTTGACACTTGCAGGAGTAATCTCTGCTGCAGTGCTGTCGAAAAAGAATTACTTCACTCTTCAGTTCGAAGCCATTAAAATATCGAGAAATCTGGCTTATACTTACGCTTAAATTAGGGTCCCTATCCGTAGGACAGCCGCTTCTGGGGTCGCTTTTCTCGGACTTCTCTCCGTGGTATTCAATCAGGACGGTCCGATCCGTGACGTCGTCTCGCAGCAGCGACAGACCGTCGGAGTCCCGCTCGACGCCGGCGATCTCGAGGATCGTGGCGAAGAGATCGACGCTGCTCACCGCAGATTTGATCTCGGTGCCTCGAGTTATGCCCGGCCCTCTCATCAGCAGCGGCACGTGGATGTCGGTCTCGTAGGGCTGCCTCTTGTCGAACGGCATGCTGAACTGGCCTGTTTTCGGCGGAAAGACGCGGCACTTAAATTCGGTTGGATTATTTTTATAACGCGATTCGCTCTTTAAAGAAATAAATTGAGATTTTTTAATTAAGACTTGCCGACGTGGAATCCGTTGTCCGAAGTAAATATGATGTACGTCTCGTCGAGTAATTTTAATCTCTGCAATTCTGAATAGACGTTGAAAACCAATTCGTCGACGGCCAGAAGCGTTTCCCAACGACGCCTGTATATTTGATCTAATTTGTCGACTACGTCCGCGGGCAACGGCGACGGGCCCATCCTTACGAACCAGTGCTTATCCTGAAATAAATAATAAAAGCTGTTTCATTTAGAAATAAGCTCCTGTCGCCACGATCTTTATATTCGTGATTAAAAGGTAAATTAGCAAAAGTTGCGTAACTGGCGTGTACTAAAAAGAGTCAAAGCAGTTTAAGTCAGTTATAAAGCATATTATTAATTATTTCAACGACTGCTGTAAGCTTTATATTTAATTTCCTTGAAAAACTATAGCCTGCACAGATGCTATTTAATAACGAAATCTTTTAATTTCAGAATTTCGTTGCTCCGTCTTCGGAACAAAAAATTTCGAAATTCACCTGCCGCGTTAGTCCCACATACCTTTTGAGAAGACGTGTTGAAGTTCTTCGTCCTCTTGGCTTTGGTGTCCTTGTATTTGTCATTGTGTCGAGGCGCCGGAGTGAATGGCGCGTGAGGCGCCGGGGGCGCGAGTACCATCAAAAAGGGCTGGCCTGCCTTTTGATTTCTGATGAAATCGACCGCGTACTTTTTCTAGAAATTAATATACGCCCTTGCACTTTGATAATTTTGTACATTCTTTTGCGAAAATGCAGTTTTTTAAAAGATGGACTACGAAAACTTTTGACAGAAAGGTATTGCCTTTAAGTGTAAACTGAAAATATGCTGTTTGTCTGATTTAGAAAAGAAAAAAACATTCTTGAGCTTGATGCTTATTTGGCTATATTTTAAACATATATTTACTTACAATAACATCCGTCAAATAATCAGTCGGATCGTTGCCGTATCGTTTCTCTCGACCATTCACCGATAAAGAGTAATTGTAGTACTTCGAATTGCCAACTAACCCGTACCACTTATCCCATCCAGGAGGGATGGGCATTCCGTTTGCTTCTTTCTCTCCGTACTATAAAATAATTTCAAATTTACATTTCAATCGATCGCGTTGTTTTTACTATCTATCTAATCGCTATTTAATCTTTTATCTTTTTTTATATTGTGTCGTGAATAAATAACCAGTTATTAATTATGTTCTGATCACTGACAGAGAACAAGATATAAACACTGTATAAAATAATCGGAAGATAAAATTTATAAAGTAACATCAGATACATCAAATTCGCGAGAGTGAAACGTATTAAAAAAAAAATGCATTCGGGAACATATTTTTTATTTTTTTAAGATATTAAATAGAATTCAGCGCATTATTCATTGAGTAATAAAAATTAACTTTTCTTGCGCGAAAAAAAGTAAACAACTTGCAATAAATATACATTTACCTTATTTAAGTATTTGCCAGCGTAGAAAGTTTTGTAATTCATTTGATCCTTCAAAACCGAAGCGAACGTATTTTTCTCATGAACATCACGCCATTCTCTACCGTAGCATCCTCCTTCTAACGAATTATTGTATGTCCTATGATTGTGTTGATACCTGCCGGTTAAAATAGACGCCCGATTTGGGCAACATATTGGAGCCGCTGCAAACTACAAAAAAATGTTTGTTTTCGTCATTTTTTATTTCAATTAAAAAATGAATGCAAAATTATTATAAAAATATCTTGAAAGTTAGAAAAGATTTAAAATAAGATTGAATTTCAAAGCTATATCAGTGAGCAGAATTTATAGCTTTGATAAATATTCACTGTCTGACTGTTATACATTTCTTTCTCTCTTAAATTGATAAGTAATTATCAATATAAATGTATAATATGATGTACTTTTGGAAACTTACGGCATTTTTGAAGGTGACTCCTTCGTTTCCCACATATCTTTGCGTATATTGTAACGGAACCTAAAATAGAATGATTTTTTAGATAAAAGTTATTAGTTGGTTCCCAAGAACATAGATTATTTTTTACAATTGTACCTTTTATGAAAGTCAATTTTTAGAGAGTCCAATTTTTTCTTTAATTAGTTTAAAAAAAAAAAAAAAAATTAAGTCTTACCATTCCATCGAGAACTAAATCCAAGTCATCTGCGACTATCAAAACAACACTTTTTCCAGTGCAAATATACACCGAACAGGCAAACAAAATAAGAATTCTTAGAAAATACATGCTTTTATAATTTCTTAATCCAAGAATAAACTGTAAAAGACAATTTGTTTCATGAATTGATAGAATCCGGCTTCTCAGCTCTGCTCGCAACATAAACACATTACTATCGATATAATGCAGCCGAAGACTGTCATCCGAGGATTCCCCGCTTTCAGTTTCGCTTTGGATGTAAAAATAACTCCCCCCAGTCCCCAGCAACAGCGTCTCGTTACAAGGTTTTATGACCGCAAAATTTCTGCATATATTTTGCCTCGAATATTTGCATTTTAAAAATTAAAGTATCGTTTTAGTTTTTTAATGTTTTTTTTTACGGGATATCTATCGGGACAAAGTTTTCTTGAAATGGCTTGTTTTCAAATAAAATAAAACTTTAATTTTATAGGAATATGTAATGCCCGGTGAAAATATTTTTAATATGCACAATATTTAAAAAAATGAGACTTTCTATTTTTATCAAACCAATAGATAAATAAGAATAAATAAGGATAAAATTAAATTGAATTACTTGATAAATATTTAAAATAACTTTTAAAAATAAACACATTTTAATGTAAGCTTTCATTTATTTACAGTACAAAACGTGTACATTATAATTATATTTTGCTTAATATATTTATTTGTACACTTTACAATCCTCTTTAACTAAACAACTACATTATAAATTTTATTACATACATACAAAATTCACTGTATACGTTAAATGTTTATATTAATTGCTTCAATTCACAATTTTAGCGAATGTATTGCGTAATAAGTCTCTTCACGAAAAATTGTGAACTATATTTTAATAGTAAAATGTAATATTTATATCACATTCATTTAGACTTTAGTTCAATTCAATATAAGTCTATACTTAGCGTTGATGTTTCTGTTTGAATTAAACTTACAGTTTATATTAAAGTTTATTAAATATGAGCATCCAATTTTTATATGGAAAATGTATAAAAGCTGTTCTAATAAAATCCTAATGTACTTCGTATTAAAAATGTTATAATTTGAATTCTTTCCACATTATCTAAACTGCACAAGAATGTTAAAAAAATTGTTGTAGTTATGAAAATGTTGTTGAATAATTAAGTATTAAGGCGATTTCATAAAAGTACATTAGGAAACGTGTATACCATTCGAAAATTCTGGATATTTATTTTACGGTACTTAATGGTTTTTGCATCATTATCTTGTGAAATTTTGTGAAAGTATTTCTTGAAAATTAAATGTTCTAATACATCGTTGTATCTTGTAACAATATAAATAAATTAGAAGAAAATCAGGGTAACAATTGAAATTGTTATTATCATTATCCTCAAATCTTAAACCATAAATCTCGTCTCACACTTTCTTCTTGTGTAATAAAAGTCTTCTAATAAAAAACGTAATGCTAGGCTTTTCTAGGTTTGGTTTTCTTATTATTTTTGCTATTAATGTTCTTAATCTGTTCCACAATAATATCAGCTTCTCTTGGATCGATAGGTACAAAATTTGCTTGTGCAGCTGCTTGCGCACTCTTATTCGCTGAAGAGGATCTCCTGGACCATTTTTCAATTTGCGTATTCAACCAACTAGACAGTGCTTCACGTTGAAAAAATGCAGCAGTAACAAGAATAATAAGAGGCAATGGTACGAAAGTAATTTGATTGGAATCTCCGTGATCGTGTTTTCTTTCAGCTTCAAAATGCAATTCAACGTATTTAAAAGATGTGTTGGCTTTGAAGTAAATTGGTGTTACTTTATATTCATGAGATGATTTTGGAAGAGACGACTCAAGTTGAACAAAGTACTTTTTCCCATCAGCTTGAAGAGGAGGAAAATGCAACAAGAAGCCAGCATTGTGCATTTTTGTAGAAAACTGACTATCCAGTTTAGCTATATGAACTGGAGAGTCGGGTTGCTCATCTCGACATAATTTAACCTGCAAAATTATATTTCAGTTATATGTATGTGGTATTTATTATCATTATATATTAACTAATATTAAAATATATTACCTTCAGAGTTTTGTAAAGATCTGGGTGATTTGCAATGACTCTAATAGAAATGTCAGTACGAGCAACTGGTTGTAAAACCATAAGTTTGATGTCATGAATATCTTGTAAAGCTTGCACAGCAACAGAACTGGGAATGGCTCTCAAAATGCGACTGTTTGGGTCTTGTTCATTCATTTTTAGTCGAATAGCATACATGCACTAAAAATAAATATTATTAAAATAATTTCTCTTTTAAATTATTGAAACCAAGCTTGTTTCTTAAAATTTATTTAACTCTGTTTACCTTAGGCTCAAGTCCACGAATACGCCATGATCCATCCTCTTTAGTTGTTGTTTCTTCTTGCAAATCCGCACATTCAGCTTGTCCTCGAGCTTCAACTATTAACCCAGATTCAGGCTCTCCATTCAAGCACGTGACAACTCCATAAGCACTGAATGCGACTCGGCGTCCAACAATTTTTACGACAACAGTTTTACCTTCTTCGACACGAATCATCTTCGAAGTTGGCTCGAAACGATATTCTTTCATTGTTGGTCGCAAATAATATTCACCAGGAGAAAGTGAATTGAAGGTCAGTCGTCCATCTTCGCCAGTCATTATGTTTTTACGATAACTGGTAGATCCGCTGCCTCCAGAAAGCGATAAGAGAACTCCCTAAAGGTAGTATTTTAATTTAAAATAAAATAAAGTAAAACATTTCATAAAAAATTAATTTTTTCAATACTATACCTGAAGAGGTGTTGACGTAACTGTATCAACAACTTCAACATTAATTTCGGCTAATTTGCGAGCCAGGAATTTATAATCCTTGGAATTTGGATCGCGTGTCAGGACGAATCCTTCTTTTTCTGCAATTACACTGTAAATAATAGATGTTTACATGATTTTATTTACATGTGATATTTAAAATAAATGTAAATTGTTTCTTAATGTCTATTTAAGCAATAAATTATAGTGTAAAATGATTTTTCAATTTAATTTCTACCATGAAAATCAACATACCTATATTCAAGACTTCCGTCTAATGGTCCTACTCTAAAAGCTCCATCTGGCTTCGTAGAAAGAGTGTGAACCGGGGATTCAGTGTCTCTTCCATAAATCTTTACTGAAACACCTTCCAAAGATGGTGATATGGAACCACTAATAATCTATTAGAAAATGTTAATTAATAAATAAGTAAATACTATTAATATTTGAAATTGGAAAAGTTTAATCTTACTTTTCCTTGTTCAGCTCGAAAAATAACAACATCCTCTTGACAATCATCTGGCCCAGAAATTTTTAAAGAAGGTGGATCAAATAATAAAGCTTCTGATGATGGAGAAATTACGTAAGAATCACCAGTAATAGCAGAGAAGGGGAATATATATTTATAATCGGCCCCTACTCGAATTGGTTTAATATTTTTATGCCTGTACAAACAAATAAATTATTCTCTACTTATTATGCTATTTAAAAAAAATTGTGAATAATCTTCTGAGAAATACTTACATTATTGGGGCTTGTCCTTCAGCATCGCTTTCAATTTTTACGTGAACACCTTCAGCAGCAACTGGACTTAATATAGCCCCACTTTGTAAATGTTCAGTCGATGAAAGAATAATTGGTGTTCGGTCATTTGTGTTCCACGAGAAAGAAGTTTTTAAGTATTTGTGACAACCTTTCGGGAAAAAATCGTATCTGCCAGAGACAGGGACACAATGTCTAGTACTTCCTTTTTGAAGTTGAAATGTCAGTTTCTTATTTGGTTCATTAGGTAGCGAGTAGTCTACTTTCGTATCATGAGATGAAATAAATGTAACTGAGAATCCTGTTTGCTGGAATGGAGGTACGTTTGGTGGGACTTCAGATGCAATTACTGCTTGATGACTGGATTTACTCCAACAGAAGACGTCTGTGTCTACAATAACTTCGTACTGACCAGGTAAAACATCAGCAAATACGTATTCACCACCTACCAAATTTCAATTTTAAACTTATAATTTTCTACTTGATATTTCGAAATATGCTAAATAAATGATTCAATGCGTTTAATCTTAAAAGTAATTTTCATAGAGCATACATACCCTTAGCTTTTACAGTTTTGGTTTCAACAATACCATCAATCATTTTTAGAGTTACTTGTGTTTGACTGCAGTCACTCTTAGAATTTGGTAAACATTTTATTGCACCACGTAAAGTTGCCTTAAGTTGCAAAAAATTAATTTCCTTGAGTGGAGCTGAGGTAACATCAATTATCCGTTGCAGTGGGAAAAATCTAAAATATTTGAAATATTTAATACAATGCTCTTTCTATTAATAAAAAAAAAATTAGGGCCTTTACTTACTGTAAGCCTTTAGTCTTTTCTTCATCGTTAACAACAACATGAAGCTGATACTTAGCAGGAGCGAGGTATACAGTATATTCACCAGTACTTGGATTAATTTGAATTTCTTGTTGGTCATTGGAAGATACACTTTTTATTAAAACTTTACGATTTTGCAAACTAGCTTTAGTCGTTGAAGAAACTTTGCCCGTAACTTTAAAAGATGCTGGAGTAATTGTAGGCAATTCAGGATTGCTTGGAGATACTCTTACCGGTTTTTCTTCAAACTTTACATTAGCTGAAAGTTTATTTTAGAATAAAGGAACGTTATCAAGTTTGTTTCTTAGTAATTGTGAAGAAAACATTTTTGTTACTTACGTGCTTCGGCATGAAGCATGTATTGTTTGGCTTTGATGTTATCAGTCTTATAGTCTCCATTTTTATCAGTAACTGCAATTTGCTTTTTAGATAGAAATACCTTAGCTCCAGCCAAAGGAAGTGGAGGTTGAAGTGAGGCCATAACTTTACCACTAATCGTGAAACCAGTTACTTTGAATTCTTGTGGTAAAATTAAACTATTATGAATAACAATGAATGGGAGTTCTGCTGGCTTCACTTCAAATTTAGTTTTTGAACCAGCATAGTAAGGAATTATAGTATATTCTCCTGGTGATAAAGCTGGGAATAAGAATCTACCAGATTCATCAGAAGTGACATGGCATAGTGGTGTTTTACTACCAGTAGTAAATCCCTCCACCGGGGAAGTAGAACAATATTTAGCTTTTCCATTCTAAAAGTATTAAATTTTAATTAACAAGAGTTCTATTTTTAATTGGAAGTTTATAAAATCAGATACGCACTCCATATAGAAGGAAAGTAACTTTTCCAACTGCCTCTCCATCAATGGTTGTAACACGTCCACTAACATCAAAACCAAATACGCTTAATTCTCCCTCTTTGATTTCAGTATTACCTTCTTGCACAGTAACTACAGTGGAATGTTTATTCATAACCCATCTGAAATTTCATAGTAAAGAATATACTTAACTAATACTGCTTCAATTGAACTTTCAAAATAGTTTAATTTTTTAATATTTTACACTTTACACAATATAATAAAATAATTCTTACGTTGGATGACTAGCAACGAGTACATATTTTCCAGGCTGTACAGGAGTAAAAGAAAAGGCACCTCCTTCAGATGTAACTGTTGATCCAAGAAGTGTTTTGTTTTGATGATCATACAGCAAAACTGAGACTCCTTTTGGTCCTGATACAGACTTGGGTAATGTTGCAGCAGCAACTTTACCAGTTATGCCAAAGCCTTTAAAAACAAAGTTGATATCTTTTCCTTGACTGCAGAGATCTGAGGAGCCATCGATATAAAGTAAAACTTCTGTTGGTTCAAAACTCCAACCTCTTGGAGGATCCAACTTCAAAAGGTATTCTCCTTTGTCATAAACAGGCAAGAAGTAATAACCCGTATTTGGTGCACATTCTGTTTGATCTTTCAAACTGCCACTTTTAGTATACCTAGCTCAAAAAATTTTTGTTTCAATTTGATATAAAAAAAACAAAATATATGTCAATGCATTTTCAATAAAGTACACTAATATAAAACTAAAAAATATATTAATATATTTATAAATAAAAGTACATTATTTTTATATTGTTATTATTGATTGTTATAAAGCATGAAACATATATTAATTGCATTTGAGTTTTGTCAACATTTGCATAATATAAGTTAGAATGTATTTTAATTTATTTCAAAGTATTGACAAAAATAAAGCAAAAATTAAATCAACCAAATACTATTTTGATAAAACTGCAAAATAATTTGAATATCAATAGAAATAATTTCTGTTATTAGATTCTTATGTAGAGACAATATATTCTTATTTAAATAATTCATTAGCTGTGCAAAATTATAAGATAAAGGTTTTCAATCTTTAGAAAGTTCATTAATTAAACTAAATAGTACTGCAACAATCCCAAAACTGCAACAGCCGCAACAAAACAATCTCATCCCCAAAACTTTATTTCAAAAATCTCAAATCAATCAGTATTAAATTAAACCGCTATGTAGAGGTTAGAAGCGGTGGCTGTACTCACAATTTGACGGTGATTTGACTGAAATCTATGTCGGCGTGACTCTTGACGAAGCCGCCGCAGCCCAGGATTTCTTCGGCTCCGCATATCTCAGCGAGCAGAGCCAGCAAGAGGATGAGGGAGGCTGTGAAGAGGAAAACGCGTGGCAAGGACGACATACTTGCGGATTGCGCCCCGTGACTGCTGCTGCAGTTTTAGCTGTTAGTTAGCTGACGACGTCGACGTTGACGCCAAGGTGGCCAATCACCAGCTGATACCTATATATTATGATTGAGGTAATCTAGACGATGCCGGGTGGCCGGGTCACGTATATTTAGGCGCTCAGTTGATAAGGTAGGACCTGTTTTCCGTCGGTAGTTGGTACAAACATTTTTTGATAACGGGCCCATAAGTATATATATATATTTGCAAAGTTATTTTTCTAAACAGTCTGTGCAGAGTTCGATTTTGCGCACTCATTTCAGTGCTCAGTATACCGTATTCCCCCACTATTTAGAAAGACGTTCAAAGTATATTATTTATACCTTACAATTCCTAACTTCTACAAAACCTTTAATGATGATTTGCTGCAATGAATATTTACATGAATATTGTATGAAAAATTGACTAGAAATATAATATTTTAAAGCATTCAAGAAAATATGTTTAATTTTGTTGAAGCCGATTTTTTTGTAAATTGAGAGGAAATAATAGAATAAATAACAAATAAGTTAATTATATGCCACAGTTATAGACAATTTTCCTGAAATTAAAAAAAATTAAAATAATTAAATATTTTAACTAGCAAAAAAACTCGCTCGCTGAAGCTCGCTCGTGTATTCAATTGAATCCTTTTTTACTTCCGGTTCACTTTCTATTCACTTCCGGCTCATTTTTTATTCACTTCCGGTTCACTTTCTATTCATTTCCGGCTCACTTTTTATTCACTTCCGGCTCACTTTCTATTCGCTTCCGGTTCACTTTTAGTTCACTTTCTATTCACTTCCGGTTTATTTTCTATTCACTTCCGGTCCACTTCCGGTCCACTCCTTGTCCGTCTGGATGGGGAGTGAGCGGTTCTTAACGGTTCTAGGACGTTTTGTCGAAAACCATTTGATCGACGGACTTTTTGTCGAAGAACTTTTGTCGAAAGGACGTT
>JAWWEO010018929.1:0-18921 GCA_035582975.1 Ormyrus labotus | reverse complement strand
CCCCTCACTCCGTATGCAAATAACTTATCAAGTAGTATCTTATGATCCACAGTATCAAACGCTTTGGCCAGGTCCAGTATGGAGTTTAATATTCCTGGTTAAGTCCCTGGTGTACTTCTACGGATATCAGGATTACTTTCTAATGCCACCCTCTAAGCCTCCATCTTCACCTTCTCTCCCATCCCGGATCCTGGCCCAGAACCACTTTCGCATTACTTCAGATCAGAGGAGCTATTCTTCACGGCCTCCCACACCCCTGTTTAAAATTCTCGTATGCGATATCTTCTCCTTATTTCATTTGAATTTTGACGTCCATCTTCCCCTTTTTTTATTTGATCTTTGACCTTAGCGTGCCTACGATTTGGGTTTCTGTTGACTCTTGTTGCCTGCTGAGTACTGACTTTATTAAGATTATCTCCCTTCGTAGTCTCAAAATTCTTGACCTTTCTCTTTGAGCCTATTTCAGCCATCATATACAATTTCTTTGCATTCATTATACTAACATTAATGTAATTATTTAGTTCATGAACGACAAAGAATTCGCCGAAGATATTTCTTCTGGAACTAGTACATTACCAATTGTTCTAGCTTCTGAAAGCAAAACGTTAACATCAGATATAATAATCAGTATCCTTTAAAATTCAGACGAAAAATCGTTACTTTTTTAGATTCATTTTAATTAATAATGTTTCATAAACACATTTTTTTCTCATTTCACATTAATATTTGAAACAGATTTACTTTAACACCCAAATTAGATATTCTGAAACAAAAAACTCACGATCCAGATTTGAAAAACTATTGCGTTGATCTGCTAGAGCAACTGGGAGCTATCAAAGATTCTAGAAAACTAGAAACGATACTTTATGAGATGTTAATGGAAGAAATTGAAATACTTGGTGGAAATTCAGAATTGATTGCAACCATCAATCAAATACATTCATGGAAAAATGACGAGTTGTTCCCGAATCATCCAGAACATAAAAGTGAACTTTGTAATTAAATATTTAGTTACCTAAATCAATCTCATTAGATATTAGGAAATATTTCATTAAACATTTTATTAAACAATTCCATAAGTAAAATCACATTTAAACTCCACTCGAATTTTGATTATAAAAGATATGATATTCAATCTTTATTTTAAAGTTAACAAGTTATCTATTATTTTATCTTAGAAGCGTCAAGTTATGTCATGTGTAAAGTAATAAAAGATTAGTAAAAATAAAATTCATATTTATCTTATAATTTGTAAATCTAAACATAACTCTTTAAAACATCAAGTAAATTAAAATAGATTTGGCAACTGTAATTTTGAAGTCCTGCGCCAATTTTTTGTACTGGATGATTTAAATATGGAAAAAAGATGTAAAAAGTATTATATATTTTTATTTCAAACTTACAGTATTGTACAATAATTAATTAATTAGAAAATTCATAGGCATGTATACAGCTACATGAACTGTCAACCAAACAAAATAAAAAAGGTAAAGCAAGTTCTAAATAAAAGAAAATGCAAGAAATCTTTAAAAAATTCGCGTACATTTTTTATGTGTTTATTGCAATAAATCCGTTGAATGTATTTAATCGAAATGAAGATTATAAATTAATACAATTATTGAACATGTATAAAAAATCTCACTTTACTGCAAATACAAATGTTTACATGTTTTGAACTGTATGATTAACTAACAGTGGTTACATGCTATTTATTAAAATATTTATTAAAATAAGTCAACGATAAAAATTAAGAATTATTAGCCATATATTTACATTACTCATTGGTAAAATTTTTTTTCAAGCAATAACTAAAGATATTTTAAATAAGTGCTTTAATTTCAAATTTTTATGACGAAAGTCACTCAAATTTTTGTCAAAATATACGTTGCACTCCCATAGAGGATATATAATTGCAACAGCTCAATATTTATTTGATAAAAATCAAAGATTTTAACATTTCATAAAGAAATAAATAGTTTTTTGAGTTAAATGCAAGGAAATCTCAACTGTTTCATGTAAACAGTATCTTGAACTATAAATATGAATGTACTTTGGTAATGAGTTTCTTCGTTCCAATTGTTTTTTTATATATTCAGTACATTTTGTATAAAATTAATCAGTTCTCTATTCTAGATTGCAGAGAACGCAAAAATATAGATTCCATTAAACAAATGATTGTAGTAATAATGATTGCTCTTGAATATTAGGAAATTCTAAAATAAAAAAAATTAAAATCTAACTCTTTATCTAACTCTTTCTTTCAAGCATTCGCTACGTCACCAATTCTAATGAAAAAATGGCGCAATAAAATATTTTACAATTTTTTATCACAAAGAAATTCAAACGCGAAATAAAACTGCAATCGCTGTTGAAAAAAATTTTTTTTTCTCTCAAGACGTTTCAACGATGTAGAACAAAAATAATGGTCCAGTAACAAACTGCACGCCACTCTCAAACAATCATTGACATCTCTCCCTTCGCAGTAACCATCTCTGAAGTATTTCCCCAGACTTAATTTTTATTAGGCTTTCTGAATACACCAGCGAACAGCACAGCGCGCGTCGGTCTGTCGTAGATGAAATAAGCGAAGGGATGATTGGCGATGAAGACGGCGGGCTCGGTGGGCCTGCTGGAGCGGAAGCTGAAGAGGGCCGTGGCGGCGGCGGCGGTGGTGCCTTCCTCCGTCACCTCGATCTTCGCCCTGTGAACGGCGTCGCCGAGGTGGACTCCGGTCTCGCCGTCGGCGGTGAAGCCGCTGAAGTCCGAGCTCGTGTCGAGAACGACGCCGGCGCCCATCGAGCCGAGCAGGTCCTTGACGGGCAGCTCGCGCTCCAGGCTGAACTTGGGGATGGCGAGCTCGACGTCGATCGAGGGCAGTCCGTGGTCGAGGATGTCGCGCAGCTCCTTTGCGCTCTCGCCCTTGTCCGACAGGCGCTGGAGCAGCTGGCGAACGCCGTCGGCCTTGGGCTGGCCAGCGGCCTGCTGGGCGGACACGTAGGGCGGCAGCAGGATGTACATCGAGACTTCCTCGCCTTTGTAGGGGAGCTGGAGGATGTGCACGCCGAGCTCTTCGGAGACCACTGTAATTTTAGTTAGTTTTTTTAGTGCTCTGCTCGGTGTTTTTTTATATACACTGAAAGAAAGGTTGTACTAAAAATTACTATACTTTTGAGTAAAGCGGATACAAACTTGCATTATTCTAAAAAATTACTAGACTAATATACTAAAACTTAATGGAATTATAGTAAAATATAATTCTATTAGATTTTAGTATATTAGTATAGTAATTTTTTAGGATAATGCAAGTTTGTCTCCGCTTTACTCAAAGGTGTAGCAATTTTTAGTCAAAAATTTCGACAAGGGTTGATTCATGCACATACGAATTGTACACATTGTTATTCCACACAGAAAATTATTCATGAAATATTGTTCACAACGCATTTTTAATTCTGCATAATAATTTTAATTGAAATTGAAAATTTCACTTAATTTGTGTGCACAAAAGTTTCATACACAAATGTTGCGGTGGAAATAATTGTACACACATTACTAATTGCTCTCTCGACACAGTGATCTTTTCATCCCAGGATAATTTTTTTTCTCAATAATTTTCTCAATTATTATTCTAAAATAAATAACATTTTTTCTGGATCAGGCAGAAATAATATCAGAAATTTCCTGTCATTAGTTCTTGGCCAATTTTACTTCAGTAGAACTATTTACTACATTAGGCGAAAATAATCTTTCCGAATTATCACCCACGAACAAACTAATCATTCTTCGAAAACCCAATAAGTGTCTAATACGAAGCGTACCGCGTTTCGTAAGTGCATAATTAAACAAAATACTCACAGTGATTAAAAGCTCCTTTCTGCCTCATGAATTGGGCAATCGTCATATTATCGTGTCCCAGGTAGAAAACGTCTTTCTTCGTGTTCTCCGGCAAGAATTTACTCTGCCAGAGTCCCTTGAAATAGACGGCGTTGGCGAGAACGGCGTCGGTGCTCTCGTCAATGGCATTGGAGGGCAGCAGGTCGCGAATGTTGCCGCGGGTAATGTTGCCCACCCACTCGTTGATCTGTTGGCGGACCGCCTGGGGATTCGATTTGAAGTCGACGCGCTGCAGTTCGTCGTTGAAGAAGTCGAGCATGCACTCGCGCAGCTTCTTACCGCTGCTCAGCCACAGTCGGTTGGCTACTCTGTAGTCGTAATTGCTTGAAGAGTTTTCCTGCAATGGTAGGGAATGATGAAAAATAATTTTCGAGAAGTAGAATTTTTAATATTCTCAAAAACGATTTAAAAATATCACGTCTGTGCTATTCGCGGTACTGATTGCGAAAGAACTATTAGAAAATATATTCTGGAATATCTTCATGCATGTTCAATTTTCTTCAGATCGAAAGGTTTTAATACTCTTGAATAGCTTTAAAGTACCAGTTGAGCTTCTCTCACTAACAATTGTTCGTAGCGAAAAAGTTTTCATTTTCGTCAAATATTACCAAAAAATTTCTTCGAACTCTCTAAGATTCGAACCACACCCTCGATCAGCCTTGAAACACCGAATGTAAATCTCCGCGTTCGCAATTACTCAACAAACCCAAGCTCTCCGGAATTAACATAAGCCACATAATGCGGCACTTCTCGGAAGCTCACCTTACGGGCGGCCTCGAGCGACTTCTCGAACGCGTAGAATCTCTGCACGTCGACCTTAGAGTAGTCCTCGGGCACGTGGAGGGCCTTCTTCAGCGCCTCCTCGGTCGTGCCCCGTGCGCCGAAGTAGGCGAGGCCGAGGGCCTCGTGCAGGCTGTGCGGGCTGAAGAAGATGTTGTCCTGCTGCTCGATCTCCGAGGCCTTCTTGAGCGCCTCCAGAGCGAAGTCGAAGCGGGCGTCGCTGAGGACGTCCGCGGCGTCCTGGCGCATCGTCGCGGGATTGTCGTTGCCGGTGAGGCACTGGCCGCGGCAGGACAGAATGCCGCAGGCGAGCAGGAGCAGCGTCGCCGCCGACTTCATTGATAGCTGAAATTGGAAATTGAATTTTTAGAAATGTTAAAAGCGTTTGGGAAATGTTCAAAATAATTGTAGATATTTATTATTTATTGCTTGATTCGTGTTTAATTAAATATCGTTAATTTATTACTTTTTTCATAAATTGCTTCTTATTCAACGCTGAAAGCGAAATAAACACTTCTTATTATTGTTTACGATTGAAAAGCAATCAATTATGTTGAACATATATTGTTAGCGTTTAAATGGTACTATAATATTCGCTTTTATATATTGTAACTGTCATAAAAACGTGATGTGGCGCCACATTGATTAAAAGAAAATATTAAAGTTGAATTAAAGGAATTTACCTTTACCTTAATCTCTATAACATCTTTATAAGAACGAACCGTAAGTAAAAGCAGTTTATGCACGATAAGTAATATTTTATTCTTATAAGTATTTTTAAAACAGAATTTTATAATAAATGGCTATTTTGTTGAGATCAGACATGCTTATTTAATAAAGATAACTGGAAGTTAGAGTCGATCAAAAAAACTTTCCTATTAGTAATAAAAATTTATTATAAATGTTTAAGTAACAAAAATCCCAGCTATATTTAGTTTACCCAATTATTAAAACTAGTCACCCGCGTCATTTAGTACTTAATTTATATTCAAAGACTAATGCAACATTAGAAGAACGAATTACTCCTCGATTCTATATTTAAAATACAGGCCAATGCAGTCAAACGTCTAATTTGTAAATAAATTTATTATAAATATATCCTGAGAAAAAATAAAAAATTACCATACTGTCTAGTAAAGCCACCACAGACTGTCAAAACCAAAAAAATTACTGTACTGTGTAAAAAATTTTACTATACTGTTTGGTAAATTTTCCTCTAAAGTCGAGTAATTATTTTGGCGGTCTGTGACGGCCTTACGAGGCAGTATGGTAATTTTTACCAAACTTGTCTCTCAGTGTAGCCATATTTTCGAGCACCGAAGAAATCGCAATACAGCTTACGGTAAAAAAGAAAAAGAAAAAGATTCCGAGATTACGAAACGTTTCCGATAATGTGTGTACACAAAACTCCGCGTACTTTCCTTTAACGCACGACAACGCCGCGCACAATCGGCTTACGAGACCCGCCCGCCGACGATGCAATCATAAAATTTACGTGGACGGCATTCGCGATATTATAGTTTACGACATTAGCAGTATAATCGTAGTTGTATCTTGTAATTACTACATTCGCCGATGATTCCCGGGGAAGGGCGGGGGGTGTTTTGTAAGATAGTACCAGCGTTAAATAGAGTTAATCCTTAATTTTACGCGAATTTTGGCGTCTGTATGGTGAAAATAATTAAGTTAAATTTGCAGAGGGAATACGTTGGTTGCAACATCGCCTACTTTCTGTTCGTTGTATTTATCGAGTAACTGTGAAAAATATTAAAGATTTGCTTCGATTCTATCATTCGGTTATCGAAAAATCAATCGCTCTTCTATACGCTTCGTTTAAAAAAGCTAACTAAACTAATTTATTAGTATTACGCATGATATTGAACTTGATTTAGACATTATTCAATTAATGTATTAATATTGAATATGTTTTTCAGTATCCAATTTCAAGTTTAAGACACTACATACGTACGAAAACACTTCGATTTAATAAATTATTTAAAAAAACTAATATTTGAAAAGTTGTTAAAAGATAACTATGTTAATACTTTTAAAAGGACATAAAATTCAACGAAATCTCAAGACGAACGTTATTTACGACTAATTTTAATTCTTTTATATATAGCTTTAACTCATTTGCTGGAAAACCTTTACAAAGAAAAGATGGAAAAGCTTGTTGAATTATGTTCTTCGAAGAACACTGTAATTTTCTAGCATAAAAGTTAATTTATTCAAAATCATGATGCACTTTAGTTTCTTCTTTCAAAAACTAATAATTTTCAGCTGGCGTTTTATATATATATATATATATATACAATGCTGCATCGTAAAAAATTACAAATAAAACTTTTCAAACAATTTAATCGACAAGCAGTAAAACTGATATTTATCGCTCTTTTCAAATCGCTCCGTTCATTAAGCGTTCCACTTAAGCGTAAAATCAAATTTTATCCTCCTCTCGAAACTGAAGAACTTGCATTTTAACGCAAGCGAACGATGCGACGCTTATCAGCTTTAAAGACACTTTCTCGATTCTCGGAGAAAGCGAGAGAGAGAGACGTTTTGGCGACCGTCCATACAAGCAGCGGAGAACCGTGCCGAGATGCACTTACACCTCGGTGCGAGGCCCTCCCGCTCTTTTTCCTGCCGAACGGCATTAGCTGGGTATAGCGACCTTTGAGAGGCGCAGTAAAGGTTTTTAGGTCGCTTCCCAAGCGAGGCCGCGTACCAGATCTCTTCGATCATTGCCATTAGCGGATGCGTTGTTAAATTGTGGAATTACCGGCGAGCGAGGACTCTTTTCATGCGGCTTTTACGTGTTTCTGCGCGAGTGGAATCTCGCTGTTTCATGAAAGTGTTAGTTTTTTCTTTTAAGAGGGAAAGGTGTTTTCTAAGAAACAATTTGTGATCAATAGAATAAATTTGTATTGATCACAAATTTTTAATAAAATTGTTGGCGTTAAATATTTTTTTTAAGGCCCAATATAAATTAATGACGTTTATAAGTTTTTACAAAATAAAGAAACTGTTCCATAGTTTAAATTTGTGATTTTAAATTATTTTATTTGGTAAATCTTAATAGTGCGCATGAAATGATTCCATCATTTTGAAATATGCATGAATATAAAGACTACAGTAAAATTTTTAAAACAAATGAAACCATAAAATTTACGAACAAAATATTTTTATTTAGTCGAACGCATCTTCAAATCAATTTTTTTTAAGTAACCATACTTATTCTAAAATAATTTCTTTAATAAATTTGCATTAATTACCGATATTTACTTTCATCGATGTAATAATTAGATAAAGGGGAGTCGATGGGAGATGGTGCAAATCTAAATACTTTTTAAAATCACGTCGAGTGTTAAAAAGTACGCGAAAACGTAGATACTGTTTGCAAAATATTGCAAGGAAGAAAAATTTCATAACAAAGAGCGTAGCTAAAACAAACATTCAATCTCTAAAACCTATCCTTACTGGCTCTTCTAAATCGATACTCAACGAATCCCACTCGAATATCCGGTTTTACGAAAACATTATTAAAACGAGTATATTTTTTCAATTTTCTGAAGAAAAAAAATTGTCAATCTTATAATTGCGGCCTACCGCGGCGCAGGATGCAGAGGTTGAGTTTTTTTTTCTTTTTTTTTTTCGAGCGCAGAATTCTCGGCGACAACGTCGCGCGTTCACCGAAGAGCAGTGAAAGCGCGTGCACAATGACGTCACCGCGGGCCCGACTTTCCTGACTGGAAACGACAGTCTCGAAACCGAGATAAAGTAAGCCACGCCGAGCGCTGCATCCGCGTCTTCTTCGTCAATTAACTTTTAATTAACGTGTATTAGCTCTTGAGTGCGCATTTTAAAATCGTTTTCAACGAAAACATTTCACGTCTTTCGTTGATTTCGATTGAAATATTAAAAATAATTGAGAATGAAGTGAATTCTTGAGAATGCCCGTATTGCTCTTTTTGCACGCAGCGCGCGTAAATCTGTAAGAAAAAATGTGAAGGGAATATATTAATAAAATTGGATTCTTAAACGTGCTTAGGATTGCAATGTTTCAAACGACAAGCGAAAAATATTTCCATAAATCTTTGGTTCTACAATTTACCACGTGGAAAAAACGAAACTATTCTTTAAAAACCCTATTAAAAAGATTTCATAAATCCTGATAAAATGGTGCAGATGCACCATAAGACCCGATAAAATTTTATCGGGTCCTATGGTGTATCTGCACTATTTTATCGGAATCTATCAAATTTTTTTAATAAGGAAGAAAATTACAGGCTACCAGATAGTATACATCACTTTACCCTCAAATTACGTTTACGATTTAGTTATATGCATCATATTAGAAAAATATGTTTTATACTTGAAAGACACTGTGAATACCTTTTCATACAAATGTTAGGATTGTACATCCTGGAAAAAGCACAGAACACAATATAAAAAAGTTTCTTGTCATACTTGCCAATATTGGACAATGTAAAAATAGACTTGGCGTATATCCTATAGAAAAACATCGAATAAAAGCTGAGCTCGATAAGAAGAAAATAAGAATCGTGATTTGACATTTAATGCCGCGGTGCTACGATTAATATCTTCATCTCTAAAGCTTCTAAGAAACTTAACTTCAAAGAATAATTAACATCGACCATCAGTAATAAATTACGAAATTTAATGCAACTAAAAGTTATATTTCCAAATGTCCAACTCCGTGATTTATCATCAGAATGTTTTCACATAAATTCTACCGCTAAATCTCCAGATCCACTGATTATTTATTTGCCTTCTATTAAAAAAAAAAAAAGTTAACAACAATAATGAAATCTTAATTCGTCGGGACAAAAATTAGTTCCAGCTACGCTCACGCGAGGCTGCTTATGTGGCTTAAAAAATCCTTGAAATTAGTTTAGAAACTCTATTGGAGACACCGATGACGCAAGCGGAATCCCGGAAACGAGAAGCGTTATAGCTGTGGCCGGTTCATTGTATTTGTAATTATAGTGTCACGCTCCCGAAGAAAGTGAAAATGGCGAGGGAGTGCCGGTGTTGTGTACGAAATAGTAGGAGTGACTCAACCGCTTGTAGGTTAACTTGGAATTCCGCGCCTTTTGGGCGATAAAAATAACGATCATATCGATTCGAATGATATGCAAATGGAACGCTTTTTAAAAAGTAACAGGAGTCGAATATTTGAGGTAAGATGCAAAATGATTGGGTCACTTTTCTACTCTGATGCTATATCTTTATTTTTATTATAATCTCTTGATAATTACAAAACTCAATTGATTGTCCAGTTTATTTTAATCAAGCAAGTATTGTTATGTTAATCTGATTCTTCCGCTTAATTTTATCCCGGAAATTCGTGGCCTGCTCATATTATAATTTGATTCAAAACAGCGAGAAAATTACGATTACACTCGTGTTAACGGAAGGTTTATCTTAACCGCAAGAATGGCATATCAGAAATTAGACCGAATTTCTGCGCGATTTTTACGCAATTGATAGCTTATCAAACTTTCGGCCTTCTGCCGCAAAAGCCATAAAAAGGTCACACAATACTGGATTGACATTGTCGGGCATTTCCCGCGCTTTTATTTGATTGTGTCAAGAGTAATTGGAATAAGCTTTTCCCATGTTTTATATAATCTGTTGTGATTAACTAATGGCGCAATGTTTTATTTTTAGATTTGAAAAATATAACCTTAAAGTATTTCCATGAATATGTTACTATTTAAGAATAACGTTTGTTGCAACTTGCAATTATTTTAGGTTGTAAAAATAGTCATTTATTTTGCAATGCACGTAAATAGATTTTAGTGATGAAAGCACGTTTAATGGCTAATTCATTAATAACGAATTACAACTTTACTTCGTTCAAAACAAACATACTAAGTTGATACGTGATTAAAATCATGAATTTTTACGGAATAATTATTGGATTTAAATTCGAATGCCAAATGTGTAAATTAGCTTAGCGTGAATCATAATTTTTTTTTTAATAAAATGCAAGAACTGCATTTTTGGTTTTTCCAAATCAATTTAGAAAACGTTTCTTCCATTAATATTGATTAGAAGGTTGAGTGCGTAAACAGACCGCAGCTGTCAGACTTTATTTTTCTCTCGAATTTACTTCAATTAAATACAATAGAAGCTTTGAAAGCTATTCTTGCATGAAGTTCTGTTTGCATTGGTCAAACAAATTTATTATCAAAGAGTACAACATTAACACGGTTATTGATAACTTGTTGAATTTGCTCTATTATTCATGTACTTTAATATGCTTTCATTACCCATAATGATATTCAGAATTTTCCTATGAAATCAATCGTGAATTGCTTGTTTACTTGATGACGTTGACACTTTATCGATTTATGCGAGTCAAAAGCTACCGCTCGACCAATAATAATAGAAGAGAAATTATATTGCTTTTGCATTTTACTACTTTCATGCGCAACTTTCTTTTGTTATTTAAATTTTGAAACCATAAAAGAATAATAAGGCATATCTCGTCTTAGAGCAAACTTATTGCAAATACAAACATCATATACTACCTAGATGTAAGAAACAAAATGTCAAAAAATTAATCGAAAAATGTTAAAGAACCCTGGTTGAAGCATTAACGATATTTTAGCCAATTTCAGGCTTAAATTGCCCAAAACTACTGAATTAAACGGTTAAACTGGCTAATTCAAGGAGTTAAAAATGAATGCACCACTTGTCATCGTCCAATCTCTACCGGAGGGGGGAAACTTTTTAAAAGTGACAATCGCCTGCCATACTTGACTTTAGAAACTACAACGAATCGAGAACTCAGGCAAACTTAATCCGCGGGCTCGTGAACTTTCACCGCGGCGAACAGCGACACCACAATCGTTCCGTACAGCTGAAAACACGCCTACTCACCGAACTGGCCATCGTTCTCCAACCTCCTTCGCTTGGAAGAGAGCGCCGAGTCAGAAAGAAAGTGTACGTCGAGTGCGCCTTGACGAGTCCGCAAAAGAAAAGAGGCAGCAGGATGGTCAACCGCGGCGGGTAGGTTGAAAGAACAAGAAAAAAAAAGGAAAGCTACGGACGGACGCGTCTCGCGCGTCTTCGGCGAAAACTGATTCAAGAAAGCAGCCGACGCTTCCTTTTATGCCTCCCCACTTTGAGGCCTCGGTGTACTCGGTGCCGAAGAGACCGGGCACCGCCGACTCGCTTCGTCTCTGTCGCTTTGACGACGTACTCTGGCCGTTTTCAGCTCTGTATGGAACGCGGGCGTGTGCGCGTACGTATATACAGAAGCGCGGACACCGAGGAGTCAATGCGCAGGGAGAGAACGCCTTTCTTTTTCTAACTCTTTTTTTTTTATTACGTGATTGTTTTTAAGCGCGCGCTCTCGTTGAGCTCGTTATACGGCTTGTTGCTACGTGATGATGCTCATGGCTGGCAGATCTCAGGATGCGGTGTAGGCTCGGCTGTGTTGTAACAATGTTAGACTGTTAAGCCTTAAACTTGTTTTTTTTTCCTTTTTTTATTTTAGCGAAGAGCAATACACGCCGATGTTTCAGAACGGAGAAAGTGAGTTTCTTGTTCTTGAAGTGTGCATAAAGATTTTTAAGGTATAAAGAAATACTTGGATACTTGAAATATTATTACAGCTTGAACAAACGAAAATGGGAAAAGAATTGCAATCAATTTTCTTGGCGAGGAATATTTACAATTTTTTGAAATTATTCACTGAACATATACATTTGGTGATGGTATTCTCTTACATAAGACGTTACATTCGGACATAATAGATGATTAATTTTTTTTTAACGCGTCAAGTTCAATTAGCTTTAAAAAAGCTTGATTTATAAAAAGAATTGATATTCGATAAGTATTTTATCCTCAGAAAAAATACGTTTGTTACTATCAGGAGTATAAAAATATAAATAGTTCTCTAAATCCATTCTAAAATTTTAAGAAAATGAACAATATGTATATTAATCAGGCAACTAATATATTAACCTAAACTTTAGAATATCTTAGCAATTATAAATTATACTGATTTATATTACATTTCATCTACTTTGATTTACTTCAATTTTAAATATTTAATTATTAGTTGAATACATGGAATGCATTATTAAAAATATACTAACAATTTTCGTTTAATAACGTAAGCCTATTATTAAACACCCGATACGCAGACACAAGTTCAATTCATTCAATTCAATACTTCATTCATTATCACTATCAATTATTCATAAGTACACGGTTTTAGTTAATCAATTGCTCTCTGACAATGTAGTCATTAATAAGCAAGATATATATTTTCCACTCATTTTTATCTGGGGTTTTCCGACAATTCTTTTTCTGCAACTGTTTGTTTATCGCAAATCTCGCGAAACCTTCTTTTTTGAAAGAAATCCCTCAAAAAGGCAGGAATGTCAAAAGTATATTGATTCAATACTCGAAGACAACCGACAACCTGCAAAATCTACTTAATACTTTCTTCTCTTTTGAGTAAGGACGGGCACTTTTTATGTATTTCGGGAATCCCCGTGATGCACTGAAATCACGGGTACAGGATTTGCGAAAAGAGAAACAGGTCACTGCGGCATTGCAGTGATAAAAGTTAGTACGGTTATTCAATGATTACGTATTGGCAAAGTAATTGAGTGTATAACGTTATACGATCTGCATAAGAATAACAAATATTAATGAAGGTTTACGTTCACCATATACTATATACAGAAACTGCCACTCTGTCAATTAGAATTTTAAAAAGTTAAGCATTTGTGCGTGCTATTTCTCAAGTTGTTATAACAATATTAATTTTTTTATCTAATTGGAAATAGGCCGCGTAACTTGTTCACGCGTATATGTATTCACTTTTATAAATACGCAGGTGGCCATGTACGAATCATTATCCTCGAGAAACTACAAAAATTTCTCTACTTAAAAGCCCGTACGATCTAAACGCGATTATCGTAGTTAATAAATCTTTTTTTCATTGGTTAAAAATATAAATTACATTAAATGATCTCTAGTATTTGTACGACAATATTAATATTGGAAAAACTGTCAATACTGCGATACTGCGAAATAAACAGAATGAAAAAATCAATTGGACGGTGACTAAATTTTAGTAACTAATAATCGACTTTGATTCGAATATTATTCGACATTTTGCAGTTGCATTAATCGATTGTCTTATCGACACCTTGTATCGATAATTTTCCGGATTAATGCAGGCTGTACTTGCTATATAAGGATTATTAATTATACAATAATATACTATTTAAGAAGGAACAAATAGACTTTACTCGACCTTTTATGTAAAATTTAATTCAGAAATATAAAAATATATTTTATCTTTTAAACTCAACAACAATAACGTTACTAATTGTATATAAATAATCCAAATCGAAAAAAGTACTTGATGACGTGGTAAGAAAATAAAATAACCGTAAATATCTAATAACTGTTATAAAATATAAATTTAAATAAACATCAATATTAGAAAAGTTATTAGGTATATTTTAAAAATGCAAAGGTCCTTTCACATACATTGTTATGTGACCTTGTCTTTAAAATAACTTGCCTTTAATGGATTTTCCATCCTACTGCATAGAAAACCTGTTAACGACATAAACTAAACAATAACGGCTTACCCGAGTCAACCTCACTTATTTTAAGAAACCATTAAACTAATATAAGAAACTACAAAGATCAACAATTTGAAATCGGCAACGAATAAAAAACTTAAGCAGGTTACAAAAATAATCCCGTTGACAAGCGAAAGAGTAATCGAATGGCGAAGCAGAAAGAAAACACCGTCAGAGTTTTCCGGGCTTTCAACACGTGCGTACCTCGGGAAGATGAATGGACGGCGCGCATCAAAGGCACATTGGACGCGCTTAGGAAAAACCAGGCTCGCGAGCGAACGCTTATGTATTTCTAATCCACGGGATTTCCCAGCCGGTTATGCGCGCACGCGCCGGTTGAGGTCAAGTTTACAACGCGCGCACAGCTGCGAACCTCGGCGCGGTGTAGATTCGTCCGCGCGGCGACCTTCGGGGAGATCGAGATTTTTTTCACGTTCCTGAATGAACTTAAACGAAATCCGGAGGGGTCGACAGTGCCAGTTCGAAGTTCCTGAGATAATTGCGAATTGGAGATGATTTATTTGGCGGCGGCATTACTCACGTGGCTTAAAATAATTGCAGGGTTGAGTTATTCGAACCTTGAAATATGCGGAGACACTGCTCAGATTGAGAATTGCGATTGAGGAGAAGAATATAATTGGAGCCGATCTGATTTGATATTTATCGATTTTGTCATTTAATGAAAAATATTTAGTCACATCGTTCACTTTGTTAAACAAATTTTTTTAAGACGTAGCAGAGCTTTTATTATTGTTATTAATCTACTTTATTATACATAGGATTCAATAAAACTTATAAAAGAACTTATGCGCAAGCCCAAAACATATAAACACAATAATATGTCGCTGAGATCAAATACGTGAGACGAAGGGTTAATGGTTAACACAGTTTTTGGAGTTGTTCGAAAAACCTGTTATAATTGTATTTTAAGGTGTTAGTAGCAAGAATCATTGATTTTTGAAAAATGTCTGTACGGATGTGCGTGTTTTTTTTATTTTTTTTTTATTTTTACGAGGGAGTATGGGAAATCTTCATCAACTGGCGCGGCCATAGATCGCGCCGGTCGGCTGACGGCTCCTTGCAGCCAACAGACACCAGGAAGGAACTGCACTCCCTGGTAGTGTGAGATTCTTAATCACTAAAACCCATAACCCTTTTCTCTATAGCTCAGCCACCCCGGAAACCATCGTTAGACATTACTTCGGGGTGGTGCCGATGTCCTGTCATCTGGACCCTCCTAGATGATGGCTCTTCTGGCCACCTACTTGTTGGCTCGTAGCCTCGTCCGTATATCTTGACGCGTATTGACGCGCGCGCGCGCGCGCGCGTGTGTGTGTGTGTGTGTGTGTGTGTGTTGGTATGGGAATGTGTTCGTATGCGCGTGTGTGTATGTGTTTTCCTGTGTTTCTACGCGTGGTAATCTTCTACGTACATATCTGAACATTGGCCCTTCTTGTCAGAGTCGTTATTTCCTTTGAATCGTCTTCTTTTTTTTTTATTTCTTGTTCCTCTTCTGTTCCACGCAGCGTAGGTCTCTGATATGAGCATGGATTCTATCAGGTTTTCTCGTGCAATTTTTCGTCCAATTACCGCCTCTTATGTTCTGCGCGCCTAACTGTAGTGCGGGCACTCGAAGAATACGTGCTTGGGATCCTCACCGACTCCTTCACATGTTGAGCACTCAGGTGAATCCTCATATTTGAATTTATGAAGATATTCCCAAAAGCATCTGTGCCCTGAAAGCATCCGGGTCAGGTAGAAATTTGTCTCTCCATGTGGGCGGTTGAGCCACGTGTCAACCTGCGGGATCAAACGATGTGTCCATCTTCCGCTATTAGACGAGTCCCACAGCAGCTGCCACCGACATAGGCTGTTGGCTCTCTCATTTCTTCTTATTTCTATTGCACTCAGCGTGTTCAATCCTTTCTGACGCGTGTGTGTATACGCCTGGATCTCAGCTTCTACGGAACGGATTGGCTTCTTTCACGGTTCATTTTTTTTATTTATTTATTTATTTATTTATTTATTATTATAATGACGGCAAAAAAATTTTTTTTTGTTTAGCTTATTTGTTCACGTTTTATCGCAAATTTTCGATTTTCGAAAAATTTAATTTTACATTCTTTTAATGATAGGATTGAGATATTTGAATCGAACATAAACCATTTTAAAGAGCATAAAAATGCCTATAATTTCAGAGGAAAAACGTTTCCCTAGCTCTTATGGTTCTTATGTTTTTAACAAAAACGGGTTTTTTTTTCTTTTAAAAAAGCTTATATTTCTTGATTTAAATTAAAAAGAATTAAAAAGAATTTTTTAAATTCATCTACTTTTTTCTGTTTTATAACGATTTTAAATTATATAGGGTACCGCGATTATATATATAACATAGTACAGTCATATTATTATTATTATTATTATTTTATTATGACTGCTTACATTAGTTTCTGTTGGATGATTGAAAATAGGCCGGGGGAAGTGCCGCAGGGGTGAAGCAGGAGACGTGAAGATTCAGCAATGAAACACAGCACTTTTATTAATCAATAAAGAATCCTTTTATGAAGTAGTCTTTAGATGCCATTAGATGCTTTTAGATGCACTCGAAGTTCCTTTCAGAAAGGCCGCATACGAACAAGTGTCGACGGAGCTAGATGCGGAGAGAGCTTGTTGTGGCGGGGACCACAAGATGTCGCTCCTTGCCAATTTTCATAGGCCAGGCAGTGACCGTCAAAGTTATACCGACAGTTTCAGCAATATAGTTCCTATCATATATAAAAATTACTTTAAAATTTTTATTTAATTTTCTTCTAAAGGAATATAGTGTGAAAAGGTAACACCAGATTAAAATCACCTTTTTGCTCTTATATTGAACATTATATTTTGATATGACTTGTACAAAGCTTGATTTATCACATGCATTTTTATTTAAGTTTCGGCAAAATCGGACTTTGCGCATGGAGTTTAAAAATTCCATATTTAAGAGTTTAAATATTCCAATAACAAAATTTTTATTTAAATTTTGTTTGCTTAAAACCGATTGTTTTTAATGAATCTCAAAGATAATATTGGAACCATAAATTAGATAGGAGGAAGCTTAGTGCCTTCTAAATGAATTGGCAGGGGGTTCTTTTGTAGAGTTAGTTTTTTTAGGACAAGTACTAAGACATATTTTAATTATAAACATTTTTTATTTCTAAATTCGAGATTTATATAACAGCACGGAATTTTACTCCATATAATTTATATACAAAAAAATAGAATTTTTTTGGTTAACATAATTAATAGTAATTAAAATAAAATGGCATAAATTATTTATTTACAAAACCGAAAACTGAGAAACTATAATAATATAATAACTGATAATGTTTCCCTAATAGAAATAAGAGCATTTTAAATGGTGTTCAAAGTAGTTCATGCGCAGTATTAATGTTAAAAAAATATAATCCTGAAAAATGGTCAAAAAATAGGCCGTAAATCGGTAAATTTAATATAAAATTTTTTCGATTAAATTATAAAGTAGAATTTGGCTAAATATTGCCCAATTTATCTTAACTAATTTATTAAAATTTTTCATCCTGTTCTTCCATCTTTTAATTTGAGATTTACAATTACATAAAACAATGGGAGTCAGGCTTAAAAAGCAGCAGTAAACGTGTACAAAAGTTTCAGTACATAAAAATGTATAATAAGCCTTTCAGATTCATATTCATATTCTATAGCATTGCATGGACATTTTATCCAGACCAGAAACCTGGTAAAATTACTTTAAAAAACATTACATTTAGGCATTCCTATTTGAAAGGTCCGATAAAACCTTATAAAGACCTGGCAAGAGATTTGGCCAATATTTGCTCACCTTTCTAGTGGAATTGGCCAATTCTGTTCGAAAAATGGAATCAAACTTTACCAAGGTCGTAATGAAAGTTATTCCTTAAAAATTTTCGACACAATTTTGTCAATATCTATCGTTTCTTTTTGAATTTGAATATTATTACTAAATCTATAAGTGAATAATTTCATCGATAAATATCCAGAAGAGCCAAGTCCACCTCTATGCATAAGTCCTGCTCCACTAAGTAATGAAGGCGGTTCCGATGAAATTTCTCGCCCTTCTATAAATGGAACGACATTTTCTCCTAGATCTGATTCAAAATCGCTTACTGTAAATTGAATAGATGACTCGTCCTTCGAAAATGTATAGTTTGGAATTTCATCAGATGGTAATTCAGTATCAATATGTATAGGATTCCTGAAAAAAAAAAAAAAAAATAGAAAACTATGAGTTGTGGACGATGAAATTTAAAAAACAATAAATTTGTCAGCTTATTTGTTTAGTTATATGAATAAAAATAAGATTTTTGTTACATTTTTTTAATGAGGTATATTTGAATATGATATGAATGTAATAATATATGTGAAATCCACTTTTATAAATCTTTCAATCAGTTCGATGCTTTCCGTTTTGTTAAAGAATGTTATAACTTAAAAAATTTATAAAAACCTAATTAAAAATACCTGCTTGAACCACCATTATCTTTTGAAAACCAGTGCGAAGATTGATCCAATTTTCCAGTTTTAAAATCAAACGATGTATACTGCAAAGACAATG
>JAWWEO010018928.1:0-18931 GCA_035582975.1 Ormyrus labotus | reverse complement strand
TGCGAACCTCAATTTCTCTGAATATTATTTAATTCCTTTTTCAAGCGCTTTGTTGTAATTTAATAATTTTTTTTAATCCCATATACTTCATCAGAATAATTTCTCCAAGATTATAAAATGGTATTAATTATTTGCGAAATACCAATACACGTATATCGACTAACAGCAATATGAAATAATTTTCTTTTTTTTGAAAATCAATATTCAAGACGCTAAAAATAGTCGTGATCGATGTCCACCACAACAACTATACAGTTTTCGATTGCCAAATTTGTAAAGCGGTTTTCCTTCCGTTGTTCAATTATTTTTGAATAGCTTAAGCTTTCGCGGACTTTGCAAAAATCACTCTTATGTGAAATCACTGAATTTTATTTATTTATAATCCGAAACCAAAAATTTAAGCGTTAAAATGATTTCAAATTATTAAGTATTTGAAAAGGTGAATAATATGCTAACTCAATTTAAAGAAATTCTGGATTATATTAGCACTCTTCTGACTTTATTAAAATTGTTATAAACATAGAATTAAAATTGCTGATTACATCAAATGTTAGTCGAGTGCTTTCGAGATTATTTTTACCGCAATTTCAAATGTACAAAATTCTTTATGCTGCGCTTAACTTACAGTGTTAATTGTCTATACGCTAAAATGGGTGTCTAGTGGGTGCATTACAGCTGTTGCTCGCCGCTCGACCTTACAACTAATTGGCTGTGGTGTAACGCCGCGTTTCGATACTGTTTGGATGAATACTCACTTTGACTCAATTAACAACGTAAAGAAATTTAATAACTATGTAATACAATTTTCTCCTCGAAATCGTCTGCCAAGGCATTTTTACAAAGATTGCATTTGTTAAAATAAAGTAATTAAAGATTAGATTAAGTCAACACAAAATTATATTACTTACAAAGTACAAAGATTTTTGGAAATTATTTGATTAACAATCTCAAAATTAATTCAAAAAGGATTCAGAATCGGCATTAAACTTGATGACATTGATAAAAAGCTTTCTAAAAATTGAATTCATAATTATATGGACATATTAAAAGCATAATAAGCCGCCACTCTAATTGTTCATAAATCTTAGGCAATTAAGATCTCGTCTATCAGACTCATTCTTTATCTACCTGTTGAGATTGAAAAGCCCGCAATAATCTAGAAACATGCATTTGCAAATGAACCTTTAAATTTGCTTTGGAAATAAAGCTTTTATTACATTTTTGGCAACTAAAATCTTTTTTTCCCTCATGCACCGAACGTTTATGAAGGGTTATGTAACTTTTGTTGCAAAAGCATTTACCACAAATTTCGCATTCGAAATCTTTACTTCCTTCGTGAACTACACGTTTATGAATTAACAATTCACAGCGTCGTCCAACCCTTTTACCACAAACCTCGCATTCGAAATCTTTAATTCCTTCGTGAACTGTACGTTTATGAATTAACATATCACTGTGTCGTACAAACAATTTACTACAAACCTCGCATTCAAAATCTTTTCTTCCTTCGTGAACTGTACGATTATGAATTAACAGATCATTGCGTCGTATATACCTTTTACCACAAATCTCGCATTCGAAATCTTGACTCTTTTCGTGTATATAGCGTTTGTGGTTCAGCATACTTTCTTTATATCCAAATGTTTTACCACAGACTTCGCATTCGAAATCTTTACTTCCTTCGTGAACTGCCCGTTTGTGTCTTAGCATATCACTGCGCAGTCCAAACCTTTTATCACAAACCTCGCATTCGAAATCTTTCCTTCCTTCGTGAACTGTACGTTTGTGTTTCAGCAAATTTTGCTTCAATCCGAATGCTTTACCGCAAACCTCGCATTCGAAATCTTTGCTCCCTTTGTGAACTATTCGTTTGTGTTTTAGCATATGATGGCGCATTGTAAACCTTTTTTCACAAACTTCGCATTCGAAATCTTTCCTTCCTTCGTGAACTGTACGTTTGTGTCTTAGCATATTACTCTTCATTCCAAATGTTTTACTACAAACTTCGCATTCGAAATATTTACTTCTTTCGTGAACTGTACGTTTGTGTCTTAGTATACTACTCTTCGATCCAAACTTTTTAGCACAAACATCGCATTCATAATATTTTCTTTCTTCGTCAACTTCGGGTTTCAAGATATTGTTGCTCATCTCAACGCTTTTACCGAAGATTTTAACCGTCTTGACTTGTTCTCTGAAAATTATTATTACTGTAACTTTAACGTATGAATATATTTTTTATAATAATAATTATTCAGATAATCGTATTATTTTGTAATATATTTTGAAAATTAGAAAATTAGACAAGTGTATAAAAAAATTAAACTAATTATTAAATAAAACTATTTTTTTTTAAATAATATGGTGCATGCAAAAATTAAATGATGTAATCATTTAAGTTCGTAGTAATCTAAACTAACTTAAATTGTTATATTATTTAATTTATTATGCACTATATTATTTAAAAAAGTTTAATTTATAAATCTTTTACTTTTTCTATACACTTCCCATCCATTAAATTTAATGGAGTTGAAAATATATTTTACTTACTGTGAATCGATTATATTTGCCATTATTACTAATGAATAATAGTCGATGAGATAATAACCAAATACGCACTTTTTATAACAAATAAAAACTGAAGTTTTTTTAAAGGCAAATTTATACTTTGTTGCAAAAACTAAAATAAGGTAGTTCGTGGCTGTATTGACTATAAGTCCCGAACAATCGAAATAATAATATTAAGTGTTGTGATTAAAGTGCGCACAGCGCCGTACGTAAAAGCTTCTAATGAACTATAAACAATTATTATTTGGTCAGCTGTCGGTCCCGAACTGTAAACAATTATTATTATATCTTTTAAAATTCATTAATTTAATAACGTTGTCATTTTATAACATTTTTATTTGATCATTTATATATTAGAAATTCAATAATTTTAAGACTGTGAATAAATACTTATAACGATGTTATTTTCTGAATGAAAAGTACATCCATAATGTAAGGAAATTTTATAATTGTATCTTTTTTCTTTCGTGTACAAGAACAGGAAATCATAATGGGATTTTTTAAAAATATTTGTAACAACTTTGTTAGTTTTATGTTCATGTGTAACTCATTTGTAAGGAAAGAATCTAATAATTCATGAGCTATATTCTTCCCGCAGGTTTTTACCATCTGTGCCAGTTCTGAATCTGTTTTTTCGTGCGGGTTTTCGAGCAATGATTTTTAGAGGAAAAGATTTGATGTAGGACAACCCGGCGCGATGTCCTAATCAAAAAAGGATAATGAATCGGGATGGAAAAGGAATAAAAAGAATTAAAACGCAATTTTATTGTGTAATTTAAAAATTAGAGTGCGGTGTAAATACGGATTATCGCGAGCGCGTTAATTTACGAGCTAAAGAAAAAGATAAAGTAACTAAAAGAAATAAAATAAGATTTGTCGCGTCTCCCGTCAAGGCTGGCTGAGCCAGGGCTTCTTTTCGGCTCCCTTTGCGCCCGGGAGCGGATATTTCACCGCTCTGGGCGAGGGTCGGGGAGGTGTCCCTAACGCCGGTGAGCGAAAGTGCGCTCTCAGCGGGGACGACCTTCAGGTCCTTGCCGAAGAAGAAAGCCGGTCTCAGGTCGAGCCGCCTTGAAAGGTGTTAGGAGAGTCCGGTTGCTCCGAGACGTCGAGAATAACTGCCGGCCGCGCGGCGCTCTCGCGAAAAACTCCGCCGGAGGCCAGGAAAGAAGGGGTAGGCCCCGTGATCGAAAGGAGGCCTCTGATTGGCCATCCCCTCTTATCTTTTCCTTTGCCCACGGAGATTTCGGCTCCAGCATCGGCGGCGGATTCAAGGTAGGCGCCGGCGGCGGAATTTCGCCGTACCCGGCGTCAACGCCAAGCGCCTACTCGGAACAGTTCGCTCGCGAACTGTTCCGGGGAAAATGTCGGTTTCTTATTTTTAATCGAAAACGACGCGGACGTCAGATTTTTAGAAACCTAGAGAAACTTTTTCTTTTTTTAATATTGAAGTAAATGTTTTATGATATTTTTAGAAAATATACGACAAAACATACCTGAAATTTATTTTATTTTATGAAAAATAAAATATTTTTGAGTATTACATATTTTTATCACTCAATTTTGGTCAATTTTGGTAAGCTTTGGTGAACGTTCTCCTGCGCAACCACATTGCGCAGTAAAACGAGTCGCGATTCAGTTTTCTGTGTTAGTTTTTGCATGACAAGGGGCAGCGCGCTTTGGCCTTTGACCGACATGTTTTCCTGCTGTTGCAGCGTCTGAGCTCGAGAAGCTTCTTCTCGGAAACTCGGGACGAAACAGACCCTCTCAAACTAACTGCAAAGTACAGACGACCGAAGACTGATTTTCAAACCGCGATTATATTGGCTTACTGCACTGCTAGATTCACGGGTTCCATATGGTAGGTAACAAGACTTGTTACTGTAATCCAGACTGGATTTTTACAATTTTAATATTGTCGAAAATTTAATTTTACTTAAACTGCGAAAAATGATGTTTAAAAAATATTTTAAGCAAATATGCATCTATTAATTATATTCCTTATATTAATGCATTCTGGCAGTGCCTATCTATAGTAAACAATTTAATTTACGAAAACAGATTAGTTATTTCTTGTCTTAAAACAGAAATTTTTATTTTCTGTTCATACAAAATTTATTTTAGTAAAAAAGATCAATTGAATAGGTACTTTTAAGTTGCATGTTCCTTTCAGTTTTTATTTTAGTTGAAGGAGAACAAAAAACTGGTGGTCTCTGTGATTCATTTAAGTTAAATATACATAAAAATTTTACGTGTATGAATTGTTCACTGTATCGACATATTATAGATAAAAACATCAAACTTTGAAATTCGTTATTTAACAAAAAAAATTTATAACGATACTTGAAATGTGTATAGCTATTAAAGAATAATATAAGTAACACTTTTAAAGAGAAAAAATAACATTCCTTTATTTTGTGATTTAGTATTGAAACTCCTTAATTCGTGATATTTAGAAATATTATATGATAAAAAAGTAATATTTTTGAAAATGCATGAAATTGCATCAGTCAGGTAGTCGCTATTATATTATACTACATTGAATTATTTACAAAAAATTAGCTTGAAAAAAAATGACGCGTCTATATAAAAATGTTCGCGCTTTTACAAAAATCTCCCTCTAAACAGATTCAACAAGCGAAGATCTTTTTTAAAAGTGTAATTTGAGTGTAATATGAAATATATTACAGAAATATGATATCAGATTTTTATGCCATTTTAAAATTTGTATGCCAATTGTTTATAAATTGTACAACACGTCGATTGGATTAATACATGAATAAGCAAACTTGATGGTAACTTTCAGATTCTATACGAAATCACTATTTACAAATTACAAAGAATTTTTTTAAATTATTTGACTAATAACATCAAAATTCATCCAAAAAGGATTTAAAAAATTTGCATAATCCTATATCTTGATGCTTAAATTTCACATTGTAATGGCGATCGATAATTTATTTAAGTAAATTTGATGGTTTTTTTTTCTGAAACAAAGAAAAGCAGGATTTGATTATCCAAGCAGCAAGAAACTTTTCCTTCAGTTTTTCTTTAGATGTCAATGAATAAAAAAATAAATTATTTAACAAGAAATCTGCGTACTCTTTTTTTATTCCGTCAATGACGAAAAACATAGTAATTAAAGTATTTCGTATTATACATTTGATAAATTATGAAAACATTCTTCTACGACAGTCATAAAAAGAATATATTTTATAAGATTTTACAATTTCTATAACATTTGCTTTTTTAAACCGACAGCTAAAAAAATCATGTCCAAA
The DNA here is from genome assembly GCA_035582975.1 of Ormyrus labotus. Classification (NCBI taxonomy): domain Eukaryota; kingdom Metazoa; phylum Arthropoda; class Insecta; order Hymenoptera; family Ormyridae; genus Ormyrus; species Ormyrus labotus. The sequence continues at coordinate 13,085 of JAWWEO010018928.1, read as the reverse complement.
AATTAATGTCTTTGAAAGTGCATAACATTATATTGCATTAGTCAGGTAATAGGTATTTTGTATCGATTTATTTACAATAAATTAGCTTATACTTATACATCTTTATACTTGATACATCCAAATATACTTATACATCTTCATACAAAAATGTTGGTCCTATCACAAGAAATCCCTCTCCAAGTAAACATGATTTAATAATCAAAGATCTTCTATGAAAATGTATTTTTAGTATTATAAAACTTTAGTATTATAAATATATTTTAGAAATCAGTCCACCGATTTTTATGTCGCTTTCAAATGTTTGTATAAATCTTATGAATTTGTCGAGTGAATTAATCCATATTGTGCTATTGTAATTGAAGAACACGCAATAATAATTGAGCCATCTGACTTTTTTTCATCGTGCACAGAATGCAATTTTTCCTGATATTTCCAGGAAAAGCATTTAACATGAACATCACATTTAAATTTTTGTTTTCTTTCATGACTGGTGAGTTTATGATTCAACACAGTAAGCTCCCTCCAAAGCTTTTACCGAAATCTTTTCTTCCTTCGTGGATTGTGCGTTTGTGTCTAAGCAAACCACTATTTAATCCAAATGTGTGATCACAAAATCGCATCCGAAATCTCTCGTTTCTTCGTGAACCGCGCTTTCATGATTCAGCAAATAATCGTTCCATCCAAACCTTATACCGCAAACATCGCATTCGAAATCAAATTTTGATGTCCATTTTTTGTAAATCTTATGAATTCGTTGATTGAATTAATTCATATTGTGTTGTGGTAATTGAAGAAACCGAAATAATAATAGGGCCATCAGGCGTTTTTTCATCGTGCACAAAACGCTTATGCCATTTTTCCTGAGATTTCTGAGAAAAGTATTTACCACAAATATCACATTTAAATTTTTGTTTTTTTTTATGACTAGTGAGTTTATGATTCAACATAGTTTCTTTCAGTTTAAAGCTTTTACCACAAACCTCGCATTCGAAATATTGTCTTTCTTCGTGGATTATGCGTTTGTGTCTTAGCAAATGCTGCTTCAATCCAAATCTTTTATCGCAAACATTGCATTTGAAATCTTTTCTTCGTTCGTGGATTGCGCGTTTGTGTCTCAGCACATCACTGTTTAAAGCAAATTTTTGACCACAAATGTCGCATCCGAAATCTCTCTTTCCTTCGTGAACTGTGCTCTTATGATTCAGCATGTCATCGTTCCGTGCGAATCTTTTACTGCAAATATCGCATTTGAAGTCTCTTCTTCCTTCGTGGATTGCGCGTTTGTGTCTCAGCACCTCACGCTTTGATCCAAATCTTATATCGCAAACATCGCATTCGAAATCTTTTATTCCATCGTGTATTGAGCGCTTATGTTCCAACATATTATAATTAGTTCCAAATGTTTTACCACAAATATCGCATTCGAATTTTCTTCCTTCGTGGAATATGCGTTTGTGTTTCACCAGATTACCCTTAAAACGAAATATTTTACGACAAACCTTGCATTCGAAATCTTGTCTTCCTTCGTGGGTTGTGATTATATGTTTCAACAATTTACCCTTAAATCCAAATGTTTTACCGCACGCATCGCATTCGAAGTCTTTCCTTTCTTCGTGAACGGTGTGTTTGTGTCTCAGCATATAATGGCTCGATGAAAATCTTTTACCGCGAACATTGCATTCGATATCTTTTCTTTCGTCGTGTAGTACTCGTTTGTGTTTTAGCATATTACCTTTCAATCTAAATGTTTTACCACAAACCTCGCATTCGTAATATTTTCTTCCTTCGTGATCCGTGCGTTTATTCGTCGGCATATTACTGTTCTATTCTAAATTTTCATCATTAGTTTTATGAGTTACGACAGCCAGTCTGGAACAGTCGAAATAAGAATATTTAATGTTGTGATTGAAGTGTACTATCAACAAACATTTAAAACAAAATAAAAATTACCAGCAGTTATAAATTCGTTAATCTAATTTAATTCCGTTTTTCAGCTACTGGTTCCGATCTGTGTTCAAGCAAATAAATCTGTTACATAAGAGGATTTATTTAAAACTTCATGTTAAATAGAAAATAAAATTAATACTATTTAAAAATTAATAGTGTATTCAAAATTATTATTTATTAACATATTATATTCCGCTTTTTTTAATATAAGTTTTGCAGATGAGAAGTGGGATAAAAAGATTACATTATCAAACTATTACTATGACAGTCAATAGAATAATAATATTAATAATAATAAAGTAGAACCTTTTCTAAAAAAAAAGACAAATACATTGTTTTGAAAAACGTTTCATCTAAAAACAGAAAGATGTTCTAGGATCTTTCAAGGAGTCATCCTCCCAAACGAAGTGAAGGAGATGGCATTCAAGGCATGACTACAATTATAAAAAAAAAGTTTCTTTGCTTCATTTATTCACCTCTCAGACAAATTTCTTTTCGGTGAGTTACCGGCGAAATATAAGATTGAAAAAACAAATTCAATAATGTTTTAATAATATTCAAATTTGGGTTTTTAAATACTTCGTCATAAAAATTGTCAATGGCATTTTGTCCTAGATAATCTGTTGTTACTTCCAGATTAGGCAACTAAAAGCCAATTTGTTAGATAGGCGTAAAGTTAATAAACTTTGCGCGTATCTGATTTCCTGAATTTTTGGCCAACACTTTCGTGCCTCCGGGATACGGAAATCAAGGGTGGAAAGAATTTTTATTTATTTTTTATTTCGTTTAGACGGGATTCATTTTTTATTTGACATCCAAAGTTCACAATGCCTTCTTATTGTATACCGCTCTCTCTCTCTCTCTGTGTCTCTCTCTCTCTCTTCTCTTTACATCTTTTCATAAATCTTAAATATAATGTTTACATTTTTATATATTTATTTTCTTTTTATTTCCTTATTATTATTGTATTAATTATTCTATTTTGTAAATGAACGTTCATTACAATAATTATAAGTAAAATAAGCTACTATACTTAATTAAAAATTAAAATAATTAATTTTAATTTTAATTTATTTTAATTATTAATTTGAGAGCAAAGTATACGCACGAAATATTATTTTTAAATACTTAACAGACTATCTTGAAAAAATGCCATTGAAAATTTTTTCAAGCATGGCGCGGATCGTAAACATTAATTGGAAAATCAAACGAATTTTTATGATAATATATGTCAATAATTTGAAGTGATTAATAGACATGAGTTTCACGTAATAAGTCATAACTCCTAAAACTTACGGTAAAATCGTTGGGTGAGTAGTAATATTCTGAAAGATTGTTCGGGGCAAAGTGTTGCGAAAGAAAATAAATACACAAACTTCACTTAGATTTTTAATGACAATACAATTTAAATTGTATTGTTTGAAATGAGAATGTTTAACTAAATTATACTAATTGCAATTTTCGAAATAATTAGATTGAATTTACATTGTTAAAACAGTCACAAAAAATGATATTAAACCGAAACGACGCGCAAACTAACCATCGGCAAAACGGTTAACGGAGCACGAAAGGACGAGCGGAAGGTCAGCTCACGGAGGCTGTTCAGAGTCTGACTGTCTCTGTTCTGCTTCTGCTCGGCTCGATAGTTCGGTATACGGAGGTGGAAGATGTAGCCGATGCTGCCCTTCCTCCGAGAGATTTTCCCTAGCAGGTATCTGGTGCGCTTGGGTAAAGTTTTATTGCGGTCGTATGGGCACGCGCAGGTATAACGGAGCGCAGAGTCGTGCGTCGCGGCCGAAGAGACTCGAAGCGGCTCAAACGCAGTAAAACTTTACCAGTCCTGGGACACATGGCGGCCCTCGAGCCTGACAGTCCCAGGTCTGTTTTGCGACTTTCCTGTGCACGCGGAGATCCACGTATACCAAATGGAGCAAGCTCCCTCACGGGGTTCTAATAGTCTCAGGGCGCCCCAAGGGCTACCCCTAACTTGGGTACGCAGCCACGAATCGGTTTGCCGATTCGTGCAAGTCGAGCTAGGCCGCGAAGGAACGCTTGCGATGCCGAATGTCCAGAAAAAATTCTACTATTTAAAAGTTATACCTGCGCACGCGGCTCGCGTCAAGCCTTGTGGATCGCTCGCCTACTCCTATCCTTAACAAAGATAAAGTTGACGATGAAAGAAAATACCATGAACGCGAGATTTGTTGTAAAACATCAATTGGCCAAATGATTACATTAACCAGTTTTTCTTTCCTGAGTGTTGTAGATTATTATTGAATGACGTTAGGGTGTACACCTTGTCAAACATTGCTTCACGACTTACTCAAGACTTTTCAATATAAGTCAGTTATTTTTTATTATTTTCAAATAAATAAAATCAAAACATACGTAAAAGGATCATAAAATTTTAGATAGATTTATTTTGCCTCTTTTCCTCCAAAAAAATTCTTAAAAATTGGCTAATTTTTTACGTTCTACACGGGATTCCCCCCTTAATGTAATTTAATTGTGTATTTTGAAATGAGTATAATAATGTTTAAAATTAAAAAATAAAGCATTCAAAAACAAGGGTTACAATAAAAAAATAATTGGAAAAAAAATTCTACTTGTTGGATTCCCAATAATTAGATTTTTAATTTCAAGATATTTGTATTGACTTTTTTAGTTTTATACTTATGCGTTACTCATTTGTAGGAAAAGAATCTAATAATTCATGAGACATATTCTTATCGCATGTTTTTACCATCTAGGCAAGTTTTGAATCTGATTTTTCGTGCGTGTTTTCGAATAACAATTTTTAAAGGAAGAGATTTTTAGAAAACCAGAGAAACATTTTTTTTTTAAATATTGCAGAAGTAAATGTTTTACGATATTTTTAGAAAATCAAAAACAAAACATACCAAACAAAGATAGTATATTTGTAAGTATTCAATTTTGATTAGAATGTTTAGTTGAAAGCTTTTTAATTGGTAAAGTGGATTTGAAACTTATCCAACAGTTGACATAATAAAAAAAAGTTTAAGAAAAAAGTTTCAGAAAAAAATTTTACAAAAATAAGAAATAAAAAATTGGCTTGAACCAATTATTCTTCAATCGTAATGTGATGACTAAAAGGGATTGAAAAACTGTTAACTTTTAGCGATACATACTTTATTCTATAAAAATAGCTTTACTATTACATGCTATAAATTATATCAGTACATTCTTCCACGCTAATCATATAATATTACAAGAATTTTATTTCTAATTTTGCCATTATTTCAACACTTGCTTTGTTTATCTAAAGAATATAATAAAAAAGTAATATTTTTAAAAATGCATAAAATAGCATTAGTCAAGTAGTTAGGTATTATATTACATCGAATTATTTACAAAAAATTAGATAAAAAAAATTAATGACGTGTCAATTAAAAATCTTCGCACTTTCACAAAAATCTCCCTCTAAACAGATTCAACAAGCAACGATCATTTTAAAAATGTAATTTTAGTATAACATGAAATATATTACAGAAATAAGACATCACATTCCTATGCTGTTTTTAAATGTTTATGCTAATTGTTTATAAATTGTACGAACACATCGATTAAATTAATTCTTGAATAAGTAATCTCGATGATAACTTTCAGATTCTATACGAAATCACTATTTACAAACTACAAAGAATTTTTTTAAATTATTTGACTAATAACATCAAAATTCATCCAAAAAGGATTTAAAAAATTTGCATAATCCTATATCTTGATGCTTAAATTATCCGTTGTAAAAATATATTTCGTCACTCTAATTGTTCATAAATCTTAATCAATGAAGATCTCGTCTATCCGACTAATTCTTTATCTACCTGTTGAGATTGAAGAGCCCGCAATAATTTAGACACATGCATTTGCAGATGAACCTTTAAACTTCCTTTGCAAGTAAAGCTTTTATTACATTTTTGGCAACTAAAATCTTTTCTTCCCTCATGCACCGAACGTTTATGAAGGATGACATAACTTTTTCTGATGAAGTATTTACCACAAATATCGCATTCGAAGTCTGTTTTTCCTTCGTGTCGCAAAAGTTGATGCTGTACCATAGAACGCTTACATGCAAAACTTTTACCGCAAACGTTGCAATTGTAATCCTTTATTCTTTCGTGTACAGAACGTTTGTGAATCGTTTTCTGTGAGTTTCGGGTAAACCTTTTACCACAAATCTCGCATTCAAAATCTTGACTTCCTTCGTGAACTGTACGTTTGTGTCTTAACATCCTACTCTTCACTCCAAATGTTTTACCACAAACCTCGCATCCAAAATCTTTACTTCCTTCGTGAACTACACGTTTGTGAGATAACATATTACTCTTTAATCCAAAAGTTTTACCACAAATCTCGCATTCGAAATCTTTACTTCCTTCGTGAACTGTACGTTTGTGTCTTAACATACTACTCTTCACTCCAAATGTTTTACCACAAACCTCGCATTCATATTTCCTTTCTTCGTAAGCTTCATCATTCAAGATATTACTGCTCATCCCAACACTTTTACCGGAGGCTTTAACAGTTATGGCTTGTGCTCTGAAAATTATTATTATTGTACCTTTAACGTATAAAAATATTTTTTATTATAATAATTATTTATGTAATCTTCTTATTCTCCAGTACATTTTGGAAATAACAACGTTTCATACCAACTTATATTATTATATTATTTAATTTTTTTATACACCATATTATTTAAATAAAATACTTTTATTTAAGAATTATTTTACTTTTTTATAAACTTATAATCCATTGATTTTAATAAATTTGAAAGTACTTTTTATCTATACTTACTGTGAATCGATTACTTTTGCCATTACTGGTGATTATTAGCAGATGTACCTTGAAATACACAGTTCTTGGTAGGAAATAAAAAATTAGCAACTGAAGTTTTTTTAAAGACAAATTATATAGTTTATAGTGCAAAATAAAAAATAAGATAGTTTGTGGCTGTATCGACTATAAGTTAGTCCCGAACAATTGAAATAATAATATTAAGTGTTATGATTGAAGCGCGCACAGCTTGGTACGTAAAAGCTTCAAGTGAACTATAAACAATCATTTGGTCAACTGCTGATTCCGAATCGTGTTCAAGTATTCTCTCAAATTAAAGATATTAAATAAGAGAATTTTTATCCTTTCGTTTAATTTTCAATTTTTTTCTTCTTTAAATTCAGAGTATCTAGTTTACTTGTACGATCCAATTAAAAAACATATTTTCAATCCACAGAGAGAAAAAGTGTCGAAAATATTACTGAAATTCAGAGGAATTTATTTGAGGGGTAAAATGAAATAAAGAAACAATTTTATTTATATTTAAATAAAATAATAACTATAAATGATGTTGGTAAACCACATGATTTCGCGAATAAACACACAAGGGTACATACATAGACATTAAAGCATTTGATATAATTATTTCTTTAACCCATAAATCAAAAGCATATGATTTCATAAAATTGCGCTTAAAAGTCAAGGAATAATCGGAAACTTTAAGAAATTTAAATCTTCTGTAAACTACAGTAAAAAGTGCATGTGTAATGTATAAAGGATACTTTGATTGTATCTTTTTTCTGTTCTTTACATGAGATTTATTATTTCAGTAATTAGATTTTTAATTTTAAGACATGTAAGATATATTCTTCTCGCATATTATTTATTTACTATTTATGCCAGTTTTGGATCTGATTTTTCATGCTTGTTTTCGAGCAATGATTTTTAAAGGAAAAGATTTTTAGAAAACCAGAGAAACATTTTTTTTTCTAATATATTACAGAAGTAAATGATATATTTTTAGAAAACAAAACTAAAATATGCCTGAAATTTATTATTTTTTGAAAGATATTATAATATTTTTAACTTAAGCCGCAGCAGAGTGAATCAAATTTCAGAAAAAATTTATACAAAAATATTTGGAAATAAAAAATTGGCATCTAATACCCTTTAATCACCTTTACAACCTGAATTATTAGGTTAAATGTGCAGTAAATTTTAATAGTAAAATATTTAATACAATCGAGAAAATAAAGAAAATGTTAATTTATTTTTTAATCTGTGTCAAAGAAAATGTCAATTTACTCTCTAATCTATATCAATTTATTCTTTAATAATAATACACTGTTAACTTTTAGTCATACATCGTTTATTCTGGTTTATTCTATAAAAATAACTTTATTATTGTATCATTACATTCTTCCACGCCAATCATAAAATATTATAACAATTTTATAACATTTTATAATTATGTCAACATTAGGTTTGTTCATCTAAAGAAAATGACAATTCTGAAAATACATAAAATTGCATCAGTCAAGTATTATACGTAATTAGCAGATATTACATCGAACTATTTCACAGTTAGCGATTTCAATTGTTCATAAATCTTAATCAATTAAGATCTCATCTATCAGAGTCATTCTTTATCTACCTGTTGAGGTTGAAGAGCGCGCAATAATTTAGACACATGCATTTGCAAATGAACCTTTAAGTTTCCTTTTGTAGTAAAGCTTTTATTACATTTTTGGCAACTAAAATCTTTTCTTCCCTCATGCACCGAACGTTTATGACGGATGACATAACTTTTTCTGATGAAGTATTTACCACAAATATCGCATTCAAAGTCTGTTTTTCCTTCGTGTCGCAAGCGTTGATGTTGAACCATAGAATTCTTAAATGCAAAGCTTTTACCGCAAACATTGCAATCGTAATCTTTTATTTTTTCATGTACAGTACGTTTGTGAAACATTTTCTCTGAGTTCAAGCCAAAGCTTTTACCACAAACTTCGCATTCGAAATTTCGAATTCTTTCGTGAACTCTACGTTTGTGTTTCACCATATTACCATTCAAGCTAAATGTTTTGCCGCAAACCTCGCATTCGAAATCTTTACTTCCTTCGTGAACTCCACGTTTGTGAGATAACATATTACTCTTTAATCCAAAAGTTTTACCACAAATCTCGCATTCGAAATCTTTACTTCCTTCGTGAACTGTACGTTTATGAATTAACACATGACTGAGCCCTCGAAACCTTTTACCACAAACCTCGCATTCGAAATTTTTACTTCCATTGTGAACTGTACGTTTGTGTTTGAGCATATTAGCCTTCAATCCAAATGCTTTACCATAAACCTCGCATTCATATTTTTTTTCTTCATCAAGTTTGTGTTTCAAAATATTATTGCTCATCCCAACGTGTTTACCGTTAGTTTTAAGAGTTATGACTTGTGCTCTGAAAATCATTATTACTCTAATTTTAAATTCTAATTTGTATTATTATTTAAAAAAATATTTTTACTTAATAATTATTTTACTTTTTCATGCACTTATCATCCATTAAATTTAATCTTTGAAAGTGCTTCCTAGCTACTCACTGTGAATCGATTACATTTCCACGACATTTGCCATTACTGATGATGATTAATAATTGGTGATGTTCCTTGAAATACACAATTCTTGTAAGAAATGAAAAATTGACAACTGAAGTTTTTTTATAGACAAATTATATTGCGGCAAAAAAATATAAATTAAAATAATAGTTCGTAGCGGTATATCACTTGTAATGCGCGTTCAGACCCAGAGTCGATTGTAATGGTTCATGTAACAATCGCTGTCACAGCTACCGGTAACAGCTAACCGTTATACATATGCGAACTAGTGATTGTAATAGTTCATACAGATTATCGGTAGGCGGCTATCGATAACTCGCACGTAAGAGCGCGTTTATACCGAGCGGAGCCAGGAGGCCCATCCGGATTTCGACACTTCAGAAAACCGGCTCGGGGTAAGTAGCGCAGGTGATGGTACTTTTTGAATGCCTTACTTATTAAGCTTCTCCGCCCTACTACTGCTCTGGGGAACGACATGACTCGAGATTCGAAATAAAGCCATCCTCACACGACACTCGAGAAACCAACTCGCCAACCTTACTTACTGATCGCGTCTACCGTAATCATTATAGAGAATAGACTTGTATAAGCCGCCACTAAGAGCGCGAAACTGATATAGTAAGTAATTTCGCAGCAACTATTATCGCGATTATAGTTTTGATAGGCCGTAAATGAAAATATAGATATATTAGATATTAAGTATTTCCTTTTTGTTTCATTGCAAACAATTTTGTGCTTGTTTATTTTATAGAAGATTTGCACTCTTTCAAAACTCCAATTACTCCTTTATGGATAATTTATTGAACTTAATTGATACTTATACTTTACTATTTTCAACATTTCTTTATATTTTCTTATACTATTGTAATAATTTATTTAATTTTGTATACAGATGTCGCTGTTCACCAAAAATAGTATTTTCGATACAAGTGCGAGAAAGTAAAAAATAAAAAATAAAAAATAAAAAAATTATACAACGATGCATAATAAATCATTTACATTATACAATTTAAAGAAAAACGGTTTTCTTTTAATAGTCCCTTAATAGTCCATTTTGTAATAGTCCCTTCTTTTAATAGTCCCTTGACAATCACAAAATTTAAAGCAGTTATTAGCCACAATTATTCTTTCTTAAAAATAAAAAAATAAAAATATAACTAAAATTCTTTCCTCGAAATCGTCCGTGTTAAATAACATTTTTACACTGGCTGCATTTGTACTGCATTGTGTTTTAACAAAGTCATTATTTACAAAAAATATACATTTTTTTTTAGAAATTATTTGATTTACAAGGATTGATGATAAAAAGTTTCATAAACTTAGATTAATTATTCATGTAATACTGATATATTACATATTTCGATATTATAATTATTGTTCGCATATTCCCAGTAGAAAATTAACCAGTTGGGCTGGTTATACGTGTATTTTAAATAGAGCGCTTTTTAGCTAAAATTAATGTTTAAATTAAAATGATGTCTAAAGTAAATTAAAAAATTGGAAAATTTTTTAAAATTAAATAAAACAATTGGAAAATCATTTTAAAAGATAAAATATCATTACATTGAAATATTCACGAGCAAGCATATTTAATTATCCGATAATGACAAAAAATAATAGCAATTTGTCGCTACAAAACAAACTAAAAATTGGCTAAAAACTGCTTAACGTTTTTAACAGGGTTCAAATGTACCTTAAAATTCTCTTTGAAAGAAAAGCTTTTATTACATTTTTTTATTAAGACTCTCAACTGTTATTGTTTTAAATCTTGGCACGAATGGGGTTTGCAGGTAATAATTGTGCAAATCTGCTGTATTAAAAAGCACAATTTTGTATTATTTTTTTGCGTATGCAACAAATGTGAGGAATGAATCTATAATAATGTAGGGACGCTTTAATTTTTTTTCTGTTCTTTACAAAATGAGATTTGATCAATCTAACTTAATATTTATTAATAACCTTATTTTTCTTAGTTTTCTGCTCATTGGCAAAGCACAATTAATGAACATTTAAACAAAAAATTTTACATATATAGGAAATAAAAAATTTGTTTTAATAATCTGTTAACTTTAAATTATCTATATTCTATCAAATTAACTGTAATTACATTCGATAAATTATGGTAACATTATTCTATGACAATCATAAATATAATATATTTTACAACATTACAATTACTTATAAATCATTTGTTGTTTTAAACAGCTGATAAATAAATTAAATAAAAATATAATATCTTTGAGAATGCATAACGTTTCATTAGTCAGGTAATAGGTATTATTATATTAACTTATTTACAAAAAATTAGCTAAAAATAAAATTAATTATACATCTCTATTTAAAAAGCGTTGGCGTTTTCACAGAAAAATACATAAAAATCTTTTTTAAAAATATACTTTTAGCATAAACACTGCAATATAATTCAGAAATCAGACTTAAGATTTATTTATTGCCGTTCATGAATTCGTCGATTGAATTAACTCATATTCTGTTGTTGTAATTGAAACACACGAAATAATAATTGGGCCATGTGACGTTCTTTCATCGTGCACAAAACGATTATGCCCTTTTTCCTGAGATTTCTGGGAAAAGTGTTTACCAGAAATATCACATGTGCGCTTATGAAATAACATAGTATGTTTATGTTTAAACTTTTTACCACATACGTCACATTCGAAATCTTTTCTTCCTTCGTGAACTGCACGTTGATGAATTAACATGTCACTGCACTTTCCAAACCTTTTATCACAAACCTCGCATTTGAAATTTTTGCTTCCTTCATGAACCGTACGTTTATGAACTAACATAGTATGGCATTGCCCAAACTTCTTACCACAAACCTCGCATTCGAAATCTTTACTTCCTTCGTGAACTCTTCGTTTGTGTTTTAGCATAACACTGCGCAGTCCAAATTTTTTACCACAAACCTCGCATTCAAAATCTTGTCTTCCTTCGTGGACTGTGCGTTTGTGTATCAGCACCTCTTGCTTCCATCCAAATCTTTTACCGCAAACATCGCATTCAAAATCTTTTCTTTTTTCGTGGACTGCGCGTTTATGATTCAGCATGTGAATGCTGTGTCCAAATTTTTTACCGCAAACCTCGCATTCGATATCTTTTCTTCCTTCGTGGACTAAACGTTTGTGGGCCACTACCTCTTGCTTCCATCCAAATCTTTTACCGCAAACATCGCATTCGAAATCTTTTATTTTTTCGTGGACTGCGCGTTTGTGTTTCAGCACATGATTGCTTTCTGCAAATTTTTTGCCGCAAACCTCGCATTCGAAATCTTGTCTTCCTTCGTGGGTTATCCTTATATGTTTCAACAAATTACTCTTCAATCCAAATGTTTTACCGCAAACATCGCATTCGAAATCTTTACTTCTTTTGTGATCCGTGCGTTTATACGTCAGCATTTTACTGCTCTGTTCTAAATTTTCATCATAAGTTTTAGGAGTTACGAATTGTGGTCTGAAAAATAATATTAATGTAAATTTATATCTAATGAAAATCATTTTGATCATAAAAAAATTATTCATACATTTTATTACGCTCTAGTATACAGGTACATTTTTAAAATGAGAATGTTACGAACTAATTAACAGTCACAGTACAATGTGTCTTTTTCGTGATCAAACAGGGATGAGAAATGTAGCAGAATGTATGTTTCGTGGCGGCGGTAGTGAGGCGATAGATTCGGCAACGTTGTCGAAGCTCTGGAGCCGTGATTT
>JAWWEO010018927.1:0-18938 GCA_035582975.1 Ormyrus labotus | reverse complement strand
TTTTTAAAAAGTTCTCGTTAGCTGTTAAAAGTTATTGTAAACCTAATATTGAAAATAAAAGTTATTTAAAATAAAAGTAAATTGTCTCGAAAAATCTTTGTGCGGTTTTCTCGCCGAAACATTTGGTGCCGAAACCCGGGACAACATAATCGAGTTCACGCAGAAGATTTTTCAAAAAAAAAATGAAAAGACTGGGAAGACAGGCCACCTCGGGGCCTCCAAGGAAACAACTACGCTGAGAGGCGCATCCACTGACGAATCCAGAGGGACAGACTGGATCATCAGCGACGACTTCAACGGCGGCTGCGCGTTCGCGCGCACCGCGTTCAACAGCAGCTCCCGCAGCAACGCGGCCTGGTATGTCGACTTCATCAGCGACGACTTCAACGGCGGCTGCGCGTTCACGCGCACCGCGTTCAACAGCGGTTCCCGCAGCAACCCGACCTGGCATGGCAACTTCATCAGCGACGACTTCTTCGGCGGTTGCGCGTACGCGCGCACCGCATTCAACAGCGGTCCCTGTAGCAGTGCGAGCTGATGCGCCGGTTTCATTAGCGACGACTTCTTCGGCGGCTGCGCGTTCTCGCGCGCTGCGTTCACCAGCAGCCCCTGCAGCGGCGCGGTCTCGCGCGCCGACTTCAACAATGGGTCCTCCAGCGGCGCGGTCTCGCGCATTGACTTCTTCATCTTCGGCGGCTGCGCGTTCGCGTGCACCGCGTTCATCGACGGCTTCTACGGCGGCTGCGCGTTCTCGCGCGCGGCGTCCAACGATAACCTCTACAGTGGCGCATTTGGGCCCACCGACTCCGACGGCAGCAACTTCTTCGGCGGCTGCGCGTTCGCGCGCGCCGCGTTCTACGTCCACTTCTGCGGTGGCACGTACTCGCATGCCGACTTCAACTTCAGCTCCTGCGGAGGTGCAATCTCACACTCCAGCTTCAACGGCAGTGATTCCAGCAGCGGCTGTGCGTTCGCGCACACCGCGTTCAACGGCGGCTCCAACAGTTGCGCGACCTCGCGTACCACTCAACGACAACGCCGATGCTCCTGCTGCATATACATCGGAGGTTACGGCGATGACGCGAACACGCGCACCGCGTGTAACAGCAGCAGCGGTCACCTCTGCAGCAGCGCAAACCCACTCACCGTTTTTCGACAGCGCCGGTTCTTCGACGACAGCGCAGAATCCGACACCATTTTTCAACGATCTCGAACCTACAGCCGAGCCATCGACATCGGATGCGATTCAGTTAGAAAATGCGTTATACGATGATGTAGATGAGTATGATTATGTTGACGAGAATGTATCGGAATTTGATATTTATGAAAACGAACGAGAGGTTATAAATACTCAAATGCATAGTACAGAACGGGTTGATGAGTCGAGAAAAGATTCTGTAGCACGGATGGCAAGAGTTCTGGAAGAGACCTTAATAACTATTAGAGAAAACAGCTTAAGTAGCGATAATTCTAAATTTGTGCATAAAATGTCCTCGGCTAAAGTCTTGCCATCGTTCTCAGGTGATCCTCTCGACTGGGTTAGGTTTAAGAAATCCTACGAACTTTCTACGACATTAGGTAGTTATTCAGATAGCGAAAATGTTATGCGCTTGTATGAAGCACTAAAAGGCGATGCTCGAGATGCGACAAAAGCCTTGTTCGCGGCGGGAAACAGTGCGCTCGATATTATGAAGACGCTCGAGATGCGTTTCGGAAATCCTAAATTTATTTTAAAGAAAATTTTAGATGAAATAAATAATTTACCAACTCTTGATTTACAAAAATCAGATTTAATAGATTTTGCTTCAAAATTAAAGAATTCTGTGGCAGCAATTCGTTCTATTGGAAATATTGGATATTTATACAGCCCAGAACTTGTAGACAAATTAATGGGAAAATTACCTGATTCAATGATGAGTAATTATATTCGTTACGTGAAAAATGAAACTCAAAATAAACCGGATTTGGAGAAAATTTCTGATTTTTTGTATGAAGAGGCAGAGATGACAATCGCGGCGGGTGTCATTGCATCTTCATCGAGTAAATCAAGCAGAATTTCTGACCGAGATTCGAAGCATTCTCGAGCGTCTCAAAGGTCTGTATTTACAGTAAGTCAAAAGCCTTTCCGTTCTACCAACGATCGTTGTGCTCATTGTGGTCGAAAAAATCACAAAATTCAATTTTGTCGGGATTTTATTAGCGCGCCCATGTTTCAGCGATGGAAAGTTGCGAGAACCAGTCGATTGTGTTACAATTGTCTTGAGTCAGGGCATGCTAGGGATAAATGTAATAGCGAAAAATGTAAAAAATGCGGAAGGAAGCATCATGAGCTTTTGCATTATTCCGATAATACGCAACAAGTAAAATGTAAAGCCGAATTCAGAAAATTCGATTGCTTCAGGTCAGCAAACCGTCGCTGTGTCTGATAAAAACATTAAAGAAAATGAATTCTGACTAGAGTCGAGAACATTCTTAAAGATCATTCCGATTATTATATCGACATCCAATCGTTCAAAACAAATTCTCGCGCTTTTAGATGAGGGATCTACTGCCACGCTAATAAATTCAAATGTAATTGATGAATTAAATATTAAAGGTCAACACATAGACATAGCACTAAAAGGTATAGCGGGCGAGAGTTCGATCGTAATTTCCAATAAGAAAGTGAATTTGAAAGTTTTAAGCTCTGATTGCGCGTATTTAATTCCTAATGTACTAGTAGTCGAGATCCTCGCACTCCCCACGCAACGAATGACTATTAAAATGACTCAATATTGTCAAAATAAAACTGAAATTCGCACTCATCCGTACGATGAAGCGCCTGTCATGTTAATAGGACAGGATAATTGTAATCTTATAGTGACACGAGAATTTCGAGAGATTGAGGAAAATTCATTGTTAGTTTCTCGCTCGTTGCTGGATTGGTCAATTCACGGTTGTGTTACGCGCTTCAATCCGGTTGGAAAATCTATTCACCTGACGAGTAACATAGATAAAGATTATCTAAAAACTTATCAAGACGACGAATTTAATAAATTAATAAAATCATATTTTGACATTGAATCGTTAGGGTTGAATCTTAACGTTAAAACTGTAAATCAAAATGATAAGCGTGCTTTAAATATTCTTGAAAACACAAGTAAATTGAAAAGTGGTTACTGGGAAGTCGGGCTTTTGTGGCAATCGGACGAAAATTTTAATATAAACAGTCGTTCCATTGCTTTACGCCATTTGCAACTTCTCGAAAAGCGGCTCGATCGCGATGTAAATTACGCGAACATGTATTATACAGAAATGGATAGATTATTTAAAAACGGCTTCGCGGAAAAAGTAGGAAAGATTTCCAACGAAAAACATTGGTATCTCTCTCATTTTGGAGTGCAAAACATTAACAAGCCCGGGAAATTACGATTAGTTTTTGATGCGGCGGCTAAAACGCATAATACTAGTTTTAATGATTTGCTCACGACTGGTCCAGATTTGTTAAAGAATTTACTGGACGTTATTATGCGTTTTAGGCAGAAATTCTACGCAATAAAAGCAGACATACGAGATATGTTTTTAAAAATAAAAGTACGACCAGATGATCGCGACGCGCAACGTTTTTTGTGGCAGGGGAGAGAAAGGATTAATGAATCGTTTGAATGCGCTATGACGAGCGTACTCTTTGGTGCAAAATCTTCACCGTGCACAGCTATTTACATTAAAAAATCGGTGAGAAGGAACGTGCGGCCCCGGACAATCCTATACGATTGCCGTGCGCGCGGCTTACGCGTCGGTTTCATTTTACCGACTGCGACGTTCATAACCGCCGAATACACCTCCCTTTCAATTCTTTCACATTTTTAACTCAACCTTACAAAATGCGTCTTGTTCGTGTCGAGAACATATCTCAGCAGCAGCTACTTCTAGATCGAATTTTTTTTGACCGCTTTTTAGGAAGAATTTCTTCGGCCTTTTCTCTATGCCTCCTGCTGCTGAAATGGATTTTTTTCGCATAATTTATGTTTGTCACTTGTCGTTGACAACACGAGCAAGTTATTTTTAATGGTTTCATTGAATCTTTAATACTTTTTTCAAACATCTGTTCATTTCCTGTATTATTAACGTCATCTATCGTTGCGAAAGACATCTGAAATTGATGTTCCCCTTATTTGAAAACTAATCGTTTTTAAAAATCTTGAAGCATATAATAAAACAGAATGAGTACTTCTCGCTAGCTAAATGAGCTTTTTTACTATTTCCGAAGATTTTACATTTACAGATAGTGCATTTAAATTTCATTTTTTTATTTTTGGACTCATCAATTGTCGCATTATTTGAATTTTCAGAGCAACAAACTTCTATAAAACAACTAAAATCCGATTGTCGATTAATTAAAAATTCGGTTTCGTCATTCAAAGCAGATGGTGAATCTAAGCAGAGAAACGATTAATATATTATTCTATATAGATTACCTGTGATACAACCGATAAGCTAAATTTTTAATAGATAATCTGATTGAAAATTTAATATTTTAATTTAACATTTTTTTAATACGATACAATTTTATAAAACAATTTTATACGATAACTTCTTTATCGCTTCATTCATAAATTAGAATTAATAAATAAAATATCAGTTTCACAGCGCGGAAGAAATTAAAATTTATATTTTTTAATCAATTTTGTGAATTATTTGAGTAATGCGGTACGCAAGTTTAGCACAAAATAATGACGGAAACATAGCTACGATTGAAATAAAGGGTTACTATCTTTCAAATGAATAAAACATTATTTTTTTTATTATTCGTACGTAATCATTTTATCATTATGTGCTGCTCGAAACAATTAATAACATTTTATAGACAATTTATATTTGTGCTTTGATTTGCCAAAACGATTTTTTTGCATAATACCTACCATGTAAATCCAGTATGAAGAAGCAAACCAAAAAAATCCTCATTAATTTCATGATTAATGATTAAATAAAACAATTTGATGTTATTAACCGCCGCTACATGCAACAAAATGCTATGTTGCATAAAGTAAACTTTTCCATTGAAATATTTTTTGTTAGCGTGAAACAACTGACACTTTATTAATTAAAAGGCAAGACTTTACAGACACATACAAGCTAAAAAATCCTAACCTTTATTATTTATTTTCTTAAAATCAAAATGTGATTGAAGAAATTACATTTTGAAATTATAATTTAATTATATTTAATATAAAATAAATGTCATTTAAATTATGGAAAATGAACCTGTAAATAATAGATATTAAAATTAATATTTTTTGGATAATATGTAAAAATAAATATTCTTTGAATCAATTATAACTTTATTTATTGCTACCATTAGCCATTACAATTCTTTTAGTTTCGTGTAAACAAAATCAACCATTTTTGGTACAAATTTTTTATTAATAATCATAAACACAATTTTATAAAACTTATTCTATTCGATTCGCAAGCTTTGCTATTTAAATTTGAACCACTTCGCGCTGTTCTCCTTGCGCATTGTAGAAATGAACTTTGAATGTCGGAACGAGAACCGAACCGAGTCAAATAATTTAGGGACCCTAGACGCAATTTTTCCAGTGGCGTCACTATAAACAAGTGAATATAACTTTACCGGTGTAACGTATTAACAATTCGGAGTATGTTGTCGTTGGCGACCTCGAATGCTTCTCGAACGATTCGCGAATGCGAGCACGCTAATATGAGGCAGTGCGTAGCCAGCCGTCTAACTATCCAGACGAGTGCGTAGCTGGCCGTAGTGTAACCGCGAGTAAACTCCATTAATGTATCACATCTCACGTTATTACTTTGTACTTGATCACACGTTGTACTCATATTATTAATGTAATAAACCATATTATATATTACTTAAATGGTGTGTCTTCATTTGAGTATCTAGACATCACAACCGGTTTTGAAAATACCCTAGTTTTTGCATTGATAACTCCCCCTGAAATTGAATAAGGAAGAAAATGAAACCTTCCAAATTAAAATTGAATGAAAAACAAAAAACATTCCCATGTTTTAATTTAAACAATTATTTTTTTAACGAACTATATCTGCATTTATTAAATGATATTTACAGCTTTTAAATTTTTATTCGATTCGTAGGGAGCACCTCTTTAACATATTATATTACCACTCAGATTATTAAACCTTAAATAGTTGAAATATAAAATTAGCAAATATAGTCTATATTTCGTGCAAGATCCTCCTCAGATGCATTGCCCCTTATTCCATAATTGTACAGTTTACCTAATAATATTTCAAGATTGACTGTGTCAAATGCTTTAGCCAAATCTAGAAATGTAACTATTATTGGCTAATTTTTTTCTATTTTGTTATATATTATGTTACATAAGAATCTTAACAAATCTTTGGTTCCCCTATCTTTAACAAAATCAAATTGATTTGAGTTTATAATGTTATTTTCATTAACAAAATTATATATTCTATCATATATTATCTTTTCTAAAATCTCTGCGATATTCGATATCAGAGATATAGGACGGTAATTACGTACATCATGTTTTTCCGCTGTCTTAAGCACATCAGGCCAAGTAGTTTTTTCAATGCACAAATTAAGTATATGAGCCAGTGATTCTATTACACTATCAGATATTGCTTTTAATACTTTAGTACTTATTTTATCTATACCTCCCGATTATCCCTTAATTTCATTTATAATATAGTTATCTCAATAGCACTAGTTGGTCTGATGAAAATGGTATTGTCATTCATGGGGGCATTTTAATTTTTTTACCTGTAGTGTTTTTTTATTTTTCGACTTAATTTTTCACCTATTTTACTAAAATAAGTGTTCATAAGATTAGCCATTTCTTTTGGTTCTTTAATTTTTTTATTATTTTCATCATTTAGATAATTAATTTTAGCATCATGTTTCTTTTTTTTTATTTAGCTTTTCAGTTATAAAATTCCATATTTATTTAGTATTTTGACTGCAAGACTCAATTTTTTTTTTTTCGTATTTAATTTTGGCATCTTTTGTTACTTTATTTAATATTTTTTTTATATTTTTTAAATTCCTTTTTCAAAATTTCGTTTTTAGGATTCTTTTTCTATAGTTTGTACAAGCTCTCTTTTGTTTTATAAGAAATAATTAGACCTTTTGTTATCCACGCCTTTCTTAGTTTGTTTTTATTCTTAATTCCTTTTGTAGTAATGATTTTTTGTGATAAATTAATGCAAATCTGGATTTCATTTATCAGTAACTCAATTACAATGTTAGAGTTGTTATTGTGTATTAATATAATATTTCCCAATTTTTTGTACTTGCAATGTTTTTTAGATACTTATAATCAATCACTTTGTGATTATCTTTATTTATCTGCTTAGGTTTCAAATCATCAATACTTATAAATAGTGGATAATGATCAATGAATTCTTGGTTTAGCTTGAAAGATCTAATATGTAGATCACTTTTGACAAAAAAATTATCTATACAAGTGTCCTTTACATCTTTTGTAGATGGTCTGGTTACTTTAGTAAAGTATGGGGTATATCCCTTTTCAAGAAAATTGCATGAAAATTGCAGGCACCAAATGTCATTACTTAAAATATCAATATTAAAGTTTCCTACAATATAATGATTGTTAATATTTATCTTTGTTTTCAAATATGCTTCTATATTCAGTAAGAATTACGCAATGTGATCTATATATTGAGGATATTTCAAATCTTTTTTCTTTGCTTATTTTTATTTCAGTGCTAAGTATACTTATTCTATCTTGTATTACTACTTTGGTGGTTTCTATGACATATAAATTGGAGTGTAACGTAAATGGAATCTGCAGTCAGAATTTCCAATTTTTTTGCTGAAAATGTTATCAAAATAACCTACATGGCCGCTATTTTGAATTTTGTAATTCTGATTGCAAATTTGTTTTTAGCGATTCCAAAAATCTCCGAGTAATCTTTTTAAGTCGATTCGTGACCTACTTCTTCGGCCATTTAGCGTAAAGTTTATAAGTTCAAATACATCTACGAAATTTCTTACTTTTCCACCATATGCAGTGTGAAATTTCAAAGAGACATTAGAAAAAATTAAAATTAAAATTTAACTTATCCGAAAGGCATTTTCATAAGATTTCATTTGCGTAGTTACAGGTTCAATAAAAGTAAATAGATAAAAAGTTTTATAAAATAATGTTATGACGAATTAACTCGTCATTGCCCCTACTGTAACGACCTCGTTTGTACGAGTTAACTCAGGATTGCACGCAGGGGGGTTAAAAAGATGCAAATTTGTTTAGTAAAAGCTGATATCCACACACACACACACACACACGCACACACACACACACTCACACACATTTTTTAAACCACTTATTCTTGTTCCTGACACCTGAAAAATTATAACAAGTTTTTTGAACACATCCAAAAATTACTATCATGGAATTTCCTCTAAAAGGAAGCAAAAGTTTTTAAGTCCAAATTTCTGGAAATGTAGCCGTGTCGAATCTCGGCTTGTAACAAATGACACATCGCGTCTATGAAAAGAACTACTGCATAATGATTTAAAAGAACGAGATTTGAAGTATAATCACGTTCCAGCAAATAGAGGGGTTTATGTTCGCGCAAGAAGTAGTAATCATCAGTCGTGATAGATATAGGCATGCAGTTCTTATAAGGCAACGACAAGATAATTGTAAACCAGTCGTTTGAGAACTACCGTGCGTCGCAGTAAAGTTTCATTAATATTTTAAGTCAGTGCATCTTTCACGTTTATATCTCGTTAACATAAATAATGAAATAGTTATGTTATTTGGTAGTACTGGTAAAAACGGAAAATATCATTATGGGTATAATAACAACAAATTGGGTTCTCGATGCAATCATATTTATTGCTTCGACAATATTATCTGTTTATATTTATACATCAAGAAATTATAATTATTGGAAGAAGGTCGGTGTCAGACACTTAGCACCCTCATTTTTATTTGGAAACATAGCACCATGTATTTTTGCTAAAGAAACGGTAGATAGTTTTTTGCGTAAAGTGTATAAAATTGGTGAAGAAGAAAAATTAATTGGTTTCTATGCATTTGATAAACCTTATTTAATGGTACGAGATCCAGAATTGATCAGACATATTTTCATCAAGGATTTCAATAATTTTTCCAATAAAATGCTGTCAAGTAATGAGGACGACATTTTAGGAAGTTCTAATATTTTTCTTGCGAAAAATCCACCATGGAAGCATATTAGACAAAAATTAACACCAGCATTTACTTCAGGAAAACTCAAAAAAATGTTTGAACTCATGTTGGAAATTTGTCAAGATTTTCACAGTTATTTTGCCACTTTAAAAATAGATGGTAAAGTATACAATTTTGAATACAATATTTAATTAGATATGTAGAAACAAATAAAGGAAGCTTTTTAATAATAAAGAAATTTGTCTAAAAAATTGTTAAGAATTTGTTTAGAACCACTCGAGATCATAGCGTGCTCGATTATACATATTTTATATAAAAAAATGTAAGTGCGCAAATACATGTGTATGTGTGTGTGGGTACACGAAAGTTCACTATGCGTATATAATATATATGCATTTAGAGAATTAACATCTCATATTAAATTAACTTTTAGTACAGATTGAAAATATGAAGTCACATAAATAGGCTAATTCAATTCCCTTTTTGCTTTTAATACTTTAACCTAATAAGGCTAATTCTAATCATATTTTTTGTTTCGTGGAGGTAAAAAATCTTTATTTATTACTCCGATTTGATCTTTATAACGAATTTTAGATTTCCAAAATGTAATTGGCGTACTTTTTCTCTGTCAGGTTTAATGTAATTAATATAAGGAAGAACGTAAAATTTCTTAATCTTTCACTGTGCAAATTTAATATTATTATATGTATATATATATATGATGTCCTTTTTACATGTAAAATAAGAAAACTAAGTGTCATAGTTTTTATATATCAGAAGTTAAAAATTAGTTGATATAGAATTTATTAGCGGTTTGTTCAAATTAATTATTAGTAATAAAATTAAAATATTTTCTATGCCTATTACAATTTATTAAAAGTTAAAATTTTAAAAATATATTTTTAAATTTAAATAAATATATTTGTTTGAATTTAAAAATAGGAAAGGTTTTAAACAATGATCAGTATGATCTATAAATCTATAAATAAATTTAAATTTTACTAATTATTATTGCATAGTTAATTGTTACTTACAATTTTATTTTTAGTAAATTTTTAATTGATTTTTTTAATTGTTTCGTGTTTACAGATAAAGTAGGAAAACCAGTAGAAATTAAGGAACTTACTGCAAAATTAATGACAGATATAATTGGAACAACTGCTTTTGGAATGAAATTTAATTCCTTGACGAATCCTGATGCTGAATTTCGCAAATACGGCAGGGAAATGTTTAGAAGTACTTACAAACGTTACTTACAAATGCTGGCTATTTTTTTCCTTCCACCGCTACGGACGTTTACAAATGCCAAATTCTTTGATGAACAAGGGAGTAATTTTTTGCGAACAACGTTTTGGAATGTAATAAACGAACGTAATAAATCAGGAATTAAAAGATCTGATATAATTGATATATTAATAGATATCAAAAATCAACAAGAAAAAGATGATAGTAATGAGTACAGTATGTATATTTTTGCTGTAGTTTAAAACGTAATAAAGCATCAAGTTAGAAATTAGTTTTACAATGATTTAACCAATAATAAACTGTTTTCATTTGTATTCAGAATTAGAAGGTGATGCATTGGTAGCTCAAGCAGCTGTTTTTTTTTCGGGAGGTTTTGAAACATCGTCAACGACTACATCTTTTGGCTTGTATGAATTATCAAAAAATCTTGAAGTACAAACAAAGTTAAGAAATGAGATTTTAGAGGCTTTAGAAAAAACAAATGGAAAAATAACTTATGAAATGGTAAATATTTAAAATATTACATACTATAACGAGCGATGATAAAAATAACGGGAGCAGTATTTTTATTAATGTTTCTTCTCAACAATACTTTGAATTTTCCAATTATATATAATAAAAATACTGCTTCTGTAGTTAAAAATTAGGTTTAATAATTTAGTAGACTTATGCTTAAATTAAAGTCATATTTATTTAAAATGTCGCTTTATTTATTATTTCGACTATGCACGACGAATTCAATTGACTGACTTATCTACAAATCGTAAGGAAGTCGGAAATATTTGTCACCGCCTCGTGTCGGATTTCTACTTTGGAGTTCAAATTTTTATCTTCTACAAATCATTATGTTACCTTACCATCCTTAACAATAGCAATTCCCTAGCTAAATAACATTCCTTCGTTACATAACAATAATTAAAATGCCACCGATTCTAATAGCACATTAATTTACTAAAGAAATTAATTGTTTCCTCATGCACGTAATGTTTTTTTGAAACCAGTATGCAAGAAAAATTATGTAATATATATCTTTGAATGATATATCTCTTTGAATGATATTGCGTTTTGCAAAACGTTTGATATGCTTTTCTACCTTCTTATGTAATATTATCACAGGTAAATTATCTGGCAAGGTGCGTTTTATACACATAAGAATTGCACACGTAAACATTGTACACAATTTAGCATGGCCCAATATATCTATATATAAATTTCACCAATGTTAAATTGTGTACAATGTTTACGTGTACGATTCTTATGTGTATAAAACGCACCTTACCAATTATCTTATAATTTGTGTTTAATTGATGCCGGACTATTAATTACTAAAAACTAAATAATTTTAAAATTCTTGAAATAATAATACATTGTACAACAAGGGGAGAAAGTAAGCTCCCAATAAGCACACAATTCTAGACTACCAATCAAGTACTCTTCTAGTACTCTTTTAGAAGTCTTGAGTGTCTCTGGACACTAAAGGATTGGAAAGGAATACTAGAAGTATACTTTTTTGGAGGTGTGCTTATTGGGCTGTTTCTAACGACGGTGAGGTGTTCTGCACCAGTTGGAGTCGCGAGGGCGCCGAAATTTATTTCATGCTTGAGTTGGGAAAAAATAATTTATTTACTGAAACATCATTTATAAAATTATTCTGAACAATAGAATATTTATAATAAATAATAATTAAATATTTCTTGCTACAAACATAAACAAATTTTTTTTAAACATATTTTTTAATAATATTTGAAATAAAGTTTATAATAACTATATCGGGCTTATTAATTTTGAAATAAATAGATATAACAAGAATGAATTTAAAAAATTACAAAAATCTGAAGTCACTAAAATATAAATATGTAAAGATTTAATATTAAAATGTACATATATTTCTATTAAATTAGTAGATTATTTTTAAAAATAACTCAACCTTATTTAAAGTAGTCAAATGTTTTATTTACAATTATTTACTTTCAATAACATAATTTTTTTTAAAAATCCTGGTGCATGTGTTTACGTTTTGTAGTTGTACGTTTAATAGTATTTTTCGAGACAAGAGTGAAAAAATGATTTTACCCTCGTGTTACCTTTTCACCCTTGCTTCACTCAGGTAAAAACAGCCGCTCAAGAATAAAATCACTTTCTCGCACTTTTATCGAAAACTACTATTTTAACACTAAATCTCAAATTATATAGAATTTATAAACATGCTTATTATTTTTCCTGTTCTCTTAGGTAAATACACTACCTTATCTAGACATGATAGTTCAAGAAGCATTAAGAATGTATCCAGTTCTACCTTGGATTGATCGTTTACCAGAAAATGATTACAAATTTCCTGGAACAAATATAACGGTTAAGAAAGGAATACCTTTAATTTTACCAATGCGAGCTATGCATTTTAATCCAAAATATTTTTCAAATCCTGAAAAATTTGATCCCGACAGATTTTCAGAAGAAAACAAACGAAATATTACTCCATTTACATACTTTCCATTTGGCGAAGGACCGCGAAATTGTATAGGTAAGAGATATACATATATATAATTTAAAAAATTATTTTAAATATGCAGTAAAAGTTATGAAAAATAAAAGTTGCATAGGATGTACAATTATTAACGTTATATTTTACGGCTATAAGTTATAACATATTTGCAAAAAAATTATGAGAATGATACTGTCAATGTGTAATACTGCGCGGGTACAGATAACTATTGTAGATACAGTAAAAGGAAAAATGATAAATGCGGATGAATAAACAAGGAAACTTTAGTTTACGCGACTCAATAAAACTGATACTGTGAACTGATAATATATGTACACATAACTATAGTATTGCATATTTCGCTTAGAATTAAGTTTAATAAAATATTCATGCTAAAAAACTTTAATATATGAAAAAGAATTTCTAAAGCTGCTTACTCCTAATCTTAAATAAAATACTTTTCTTATTTAAAGTTTATAAATATTTGTTCTTCAATACTCTCATTAAACAAGGAATGTTTATTACGGATATAAAAAAAAATGTCTCTATGGACGCCGTGTGCGTGTGTACGTATGCCTGGATCTCAGTTTCTACTGAACGGATTTGCATCTTTCATGGCTCACTTTTTTTTTGCAATGGCGGATCAAAAAATTTTTTTTTGTTTTGCTTATTCGTTTTCACTTAATAATCAATAATCTTCGATTTTCGAAAAATACCTACAATTTAAAAAAAAATTACTCTAGCTCTTATGGTTCTTTTGTTTTTAACAAAACCAAATTTTTTTCTTTAAGAAGTTTAAAACTCTGAAATTAAATGATCAACTTCTCTGAAAACATTGCTTAGTAATTTAAAATATATATAACTATAAACTAAAAAATTTCAAGCCATTTTTTCGAGAAGTTTTCGAGAAAACACTGAAAAATGAAACAAATGACTATGTCCAAAGATTACGAGAATAATAAGGCTTTAATTGAATTAAAATTTTGGGAAAAGTTAGATCTTTTGTATATACACTCCGCAACAAAATTAACGCACGACTTAATTCCGATGTAAAATTGCTCATTTTCGAAGGTCGATATCTCAGGAAAAAAAATCGTGGGGGGTCAACTTTTTTTTTAAACGAAAGATTGTAGTCTCAACGTTAAGATGGTGGTATTAGTTTTTCGATAGAACGCAACCCTAACTTACGTGACTTTGAAATTCAAGGTCATTTTTGAAAGCTCAAAATTTGTAAACTTTCGCAATGCGCCTGCACGTGGGCGATTTTTCCTCGATAATTCTGATCATTGCACCTTAAAGTACAACTCTTTCCCTTTAATTTAAAAAAAGATTTTACCCCCTATGATTTTTTTGACGATTTGGCAGTGTTTTAAAAATTATAATTTATATTTTTATTTAAAATAAGATAAAAATTATAAAATAAGAATATTTAAAAATTTTAAGAATTGGTTTTTTACTCGCACATACATGTGGTAAACGAAACCCGATCGGCTACCTCCTCGTGGTGCTTATTGAGTAACGCTGAAGTCGACGGTAATATTCGTTTAGCTCGGATACGAATTCTCTATTCTCCAAAAAAAGGGTTTTTTTTAATAAAGTTTTTAAAACGCTGCCAAATCGTCAAAAACATCATAGCGGGTCAAATCTTTTTTTAAATTAAAGGGGAAGACTTGTATTTTAAGGTGCAATGATCAGTATTATCGAGGAAAAATCATCCACGCGCAGGCGCATTGCGAAAGTTTAAAAATTTTGAGTTTTGAAAAATTACATTGAATTTCAAGGTCACGTAAGTTGGGGTTGCGTTGTATCGAAAAATCAATACCACCATCTTAAAGTAAAGACTGTAACCTTTCGTTTAAAAAAAACCCGCTACGACTTGAGATATCGACCTTCGAAAATGAGCAATTTTTCGTCGGAATTAAGTGGTGCGTTAATTTTGTTGCGGAATGTATTTCGGTCTGTGTAGTTTTTCAGCTTATGAAAATTATTACCTCCAAAGATATTAAGGTTTTAGTTTTTTTTTTAATTTTTTCAATGGTTATATCTTATTGAATAATTAGTTTTTTTTCAATGAATTGGCACTTTTTTCCTACTTGGCAGCAGTTTTCAATTGCTCAACCTAATGTAAAAAATCATAATAAAATAATAATAATAATAAAAATATGACTGTAATATGTTTTTATATATAATCGCGATACCATATATAATTTAAAATCGTTATAAAACAAAAACTAGTAGATGAACTTGAAAAATTCTTTATAATTTTGAAAGTTTAGTTAAAGACGGAAAAAATAAGTCGATCATTGAAAAATACCGATTATTCACCAAGATACAGCTATTAAAAAATTGAAAAGAAATAAATAATACCTTAATATCTTTTGAACTAATAAATTTCATAAGCAAAAAAACGATACAGCTCTGAACATACATACGATCTAACCTTTCCCAAAATTTCAAATAATTTAAAGCCTTCTTACTCCCGTAATCGTTGCACATAGAAAACTCATTTTTTTAGTTTTCAGCTTTTTTAAAAACAATAATTGCACAAAATGGCTTAAAATTTTTACAGATTATAGTTCTGTATACTCTTAATTACCAAACATCTTTTTAAAGAAGTTGATAATTTAATTAAAGAGTTATAAGCTTTTTTAAAAAAAATACGTTTTTGTTAAAAACAAAAGAACCATAAGAGCTGGGTTAACTTTTTTGGTTTGAAATTATAGGTAATTTTATGATCTTTAAAACGGTCTTTGTTCGATTCAAAAATCTCAATACTATCATTAAAAAAAAGTAAAATTAAATTTTTCGAAAATCGAAAATTTACGATAAAATGAAAACAAATAAGCTAAACAAAAAAAGATTTTTTTTGCCGCCATCACAAAAAAAGAGCCGTGAACGATAAAAATCCGTTCAGTAGAAGTTGAAATCCAGGCGTATACACACACACACACATACATCCATACAGACATTTTTCCAAAACCATTGATTCTTGTTCCTAACACCTTAAAAGACATTTTCCCGAAACCATTGATTCTTGTTCCTGACACTTTAAAAAGAAAATCATAACACGTTTTTCGAACAACTCCAAAAATTACTGTCACAAAGCTTCCTCTAGAAATCAGTCTGATTTCACGTGGATTTAGACTGAATCTACATGAAATCCATGTGGATTCAGTCTGAATCCGACTGATTTTTTCACCTGGGGTGTGGTCCTGTACAGGTTAAATTGTGCATTTCTTTTTAATTACGATTCTTAACCATGAACATCAAAGTAATGA
Source organism: Ormyrus labotus (assembly GCA_035582975.1). Taxonomy (NCBI): domain Eukaryota; kingdom Metazoa; phylum Arthropoda; class Insecta; order Hymenoptera; family Ormyridae; genus Ormyrus; species Ormyrus labotus. Next base: position 2,754 of record JAWWEO010018927.1, on the reverse strand, counting down.
TCATTTTGATTATATGCAAAGTTAAAAAAGTTTTATTTAATACATATAGTTTTTAATATTTGACGTACATTTAATTAATTACATATAATTTTGCAGGTGGCAGATTAGGACTCATACAAGTTAAGCTTGCCATAATTAATGTTATTTCTAAATATGAAATAACTCCTTGTAAACAGACGCCGATTCCAATGAAGCTTGATAGTCTTAATGTTTTAACTCATGCAGCTGGAGGATTGTACCTGAATTTCAGGAGGCTTACTAACTAAATCTGTATAAAGTTGAAGTTGTTATTTCTATCTCACATTTAATTAGTGAATCAAATAATTTCTACATTTTTTCACTAGTATTTTTAATTGCTGCATTGTACCTAGCCTTAACTAGGATTAAACCAAAATTAAATAATATTAAATCTTGAAAATTTTTATTATGCTGAAGTTGTGACGTTACCTTAGGCGCAGTCAGAGGTCAACAAGCTGGACGAGCTCCTTCGTGTGTATTTACAAATACTCAGGCTTAGCACTTTATTGCTTTTCTATAAAAATTTCGACCGATAGGGACTCATGTAAGATTTCGCATGACATAAGCTAGTCCTTTTAGCTTAGCAAAAGAGAATCTGCATTGCCTTTTACCTCTAGATTTTCTTCATTTTAGATACATCTTTTGAAAATTCATTTGATTTTCCTTTCACGACATAGATATTCTCATGCATGTAACAGTTTTTTAAGGAAAAATTCTTATTTTCCCGCAACGATCACTTTAACAGTGAGTGAGATCTTGAAGAGTTTCAAAACTGTACATTTTCTAAGATTTTTGATAGAATTATTAATTCTAATTATTAAATAAACAATAGATATAAATTAAAATACAGTTATTATGAATTATTAAAACTTTATTAAGAGCTCAAGAGGGAGCTCAGTCTTAACCAAATATTAAGAGAAAAGAAACTGACAAGCCTTTTTGTTTTATTAATTAATTTAGTATCTATCACAAACGATTAAGTTTTGTTTTTTTTACATATATAATATATATAAACGGGACTGACCATATTCTACACAAATTTATTATACACGATCGTAATATTGAAAGTAAATAAATTATTTACTTACGAAAATACGTCCGTGTACAATAAATTTGTGTAGAATATGACCAGTTCCATATAAACTCCAACAATTTTCAATCAATTATAAAATATCGAATTTTACAATTAAAATTATAATATAATTATTCACATTAATTCTAAATATAATTTAATTTTAATAATTTAAAGGCTAAACCTTTTGATAATACAATAATAAAATAATTTAAGAAATATAATTAAATATAATTTAATTTATAACTTTGTGTAAATCTTTTATGTCACATTTAAGTCACTTGGTCGAATTCTTATCGACAGTTTAGTTAAGGGAACAAGCCTGACTTAAAACCTAAGAAAAGATAATAATTGTTAATTAGAAAAACTAAAATGTAAAATAAATACATAATATTTAAAAAAAATGAATAAAAGTATATACTTTTACCTGTTCCGGAATTACCCTTACGAAAATGAACTACATCCAGAACTAGTGTATAAACTACTGCCAAAAGTACTGGGTAAACTACTGTGAGAGCTACTTACTAAACTACTAACTTCCAGTAGTATTTTCGCAACTACTGGTGAAACTACTGTCAAAACTTAGAACTGAAAAGTAATCACTTAAAATTATAAATTACTAAATTTAAATGACTTCTGTGACTTTCAGGAGGATTTCCAACTAAATCTGATGTAGAGTTTACCTGAACTCGAATGTAAATGAAATTCCATCTCAAAACGAGTTGGGCTCTACCTGAAATAAGGCTGGGAAGCGAACTAATTATATATTGGACGAGCAGGATTACACCTTTAAATCGAGCTGGAATCAAGACGGAAGTCGATCTATATACCACTTGAAATTCAGCTGGAATAAAACTTCAAATTGAGCTAGATTCCACTTGGATTCTACTTGAACTGCAGTTGGAATGCGTGTTAGAATTTACCATAAATCGAGCGAGAAAACCCAAGACGGAGCTGGAAATCAAGCTGGATTTCACCTGGATTCCAGTTGAAATAGCGTTAAAAATCGGGCTAGATTTCAACTGGAATGGAGTTCGAAATTAAACTGGAATCCAGCTAGAATCGAACTGGATTCTGCCAGGAATTGGGCTGGGTAGCGAGATGGGACCGACCTGGGATCAAGCTAAAAATCTAGCTGGATTCTAATTTGACTTGAGCTGAAAATAAAGCTAAATCCACCTATAAACGAGCAAGATTCTATCAAAAACCGAGCTAGTAACAGAGCTAGATTATACCTAGGATCGAGTTGGAATCTATCTCTTGTCGAGCTGGAAAACTAGCAGGTTTACATCTCGGGCAATTTCCGAGGTTGAGCTGGAGCCGAGCTGGAATGGAGATGGAAAACGAGCAGGATTACCCCTTGAAATCAAGATGGAATAAAGCTGGAAATTGAGCTGGATTTTATCATAATTCCCCTAGAATCGAACGGAAAGTCGAGTGGAATTACTCCTTGAAATCGTGCTAGAAATCTAGCTGCGTTCTATTTAGAAACGAGCTGTAAATCAAGATGCATTCTACTTGCAATCAGGATAAAAAGCGAGTTGAAATCCACCTGGATTTCTGCTAGAAAACAAACAGGATCGTACCCTGGAATTGAACAAGATTCCACCAAAAATCGAAGTGGTATCAGGGAGATGCAAGCTGGTTTTTACCAAGAATAAGAG
>JAWWEO010018926.1:0-18942 GCA_035582975.1 Ormyrus labotus | reverse complement strand
TCGAGAGTGGAATAAAATACTATATGCAACACGAGGCAAAAGTAGATTTATCCCTTGGGTAATTATACTACCCTTACAAGAATATGTTTTCCTCGGGTGATTACTGCCCGAGCAAAGCGAGGGCAGTAAACGCACCCTCGCGAAAAATATTCTCGTTCAGGCAATACACTTACCCGCGGGAAAAATCTTCTACTTTTGCCCCTTGTTGCATAATGTACTATTATTCCACTATCGACTGAAAGGCCACTTTTTGGTCCTGAAAAGCGGGGTCGAAACCACTTCGAAAAAATTTACTTTTTCCTCGCTAGTTTTACTTTTGCCCCGCTAATTTTACTTTTGCCCCGCAAAATTTTAGTTTTGCACCGCTAATTTTATTTTTGCCCCGCAAAATTAATTTTCAGGAAAAATAAGGCTAGTTTCGTCCTGCTTATCAAAGGCAAAAAGTGGGTTTTCGGTCGGGCGTGGAATAAAAATATAATATTTAAAATTAATTATAAACTTAATGAAAAAAATAAATGGTCGATCATTAAAAGAGATCGATTATTCACTAAGATACAGCTATTAAAAAAATTGAAACAAAATAAATAAAACTTTAATATCTTTTGAACTAATACGTTTCATAAGCAGAAAAATTATACAGCTCTGAACATGTAAAAGATCTACCGTTTCTCAAAATTTCAAGTAATTTAAAGTCTTTTTACTTCCGTAATCGTTCGTCCTAGATAACTCATTTTTTTCGGTTTTCAGATTTTTATTCAAAAACTAATTGACAAAATGGCTTGAAATTTTTACAGATTATAATTATATATATTCTTAATTACCGAAAATTTTTTACCAAGAGCAGTTGATAATTTAATTAAAGAATTATAATATTTAAAAAAAAAAACACGTTTTTATTAAAATCAAAAAAACCATAAGTGCTAGGGTAACTTTTTTTCTCTGAAATTATAGGTATTTTTATACTCTTTAAATTGGCTTTTGTTCGATTCAAATATCTCAATCCTATTATTAAAAAAAATTAAAATTAAATTTTTCAAAAATCGAAAATTTGCGATAAAAAAAAACAAATAAGCTAAACAAAAAAAGATTTTTTTTGCCGCCATCATAAAAAAAGCCGTGAACGATGCCGTGAACGATGAAAATCCGTTTAGTAGAAGCTGGGATCAGGCGTACACACACACACACACACACACGCACACACACGCGCGCACACACACACACACACTCACACACACATTCCTCTAGGAGGAAGCAAAATGTTATTACAAATATAGAAGAAAAATAGTATTTTTGAAGAAGTTTTTTTAACAGTTTGATCTAGAAATAATAAAATAAATAATACTTACAGAATTGATTGATACAGATTGTCTAATTCTACTGCTGTTAATATCAATAATAGTTCTATCGTTAACATTTAATGAAAAGTCTTCAGATGCATGAACCACTTCTGCAGCATTGATTAAAGATTCATCTGGAATGGTGACTGCTGACTGAGAAGTAGACTGCGGGATCTGTTGGCATTAGAACATTAAATAAGTTTATTACATTAAAAATAATGTTACTACAAATATTTTTGAAACTACAGTCTAAAGTTACTTTGAGTATTGCCAGAACTGTTCTATTATCCGTTGGAAACTATCAACTTATAAATTATTAGAATTATTTGTAGAATTTCAAAAAGGAATTACAAACACTTTTTTAATTTACCTCTACCTCTACCTCTTTTTGATAGCCGTCCATGATTAGCTATAAAATATTAAAATATTTAGAAATAATATGCATGCGAATCAAATAACCTCTAAATTAGAGTATGTATAAAAGCTGTGTAAAATTATTGGTAATAACTTCTGAAATGTCTAGTAATATTTTTAATCTCCATCAAAATTACTATACTTTTTCTTAAATAGTTCCACAAAATTTTAAAATATTTATGATTCTTCAATTTTTACTAAATTGTATGTAACTTTTCTTAGAGTAAATTCTAAATAATACCGGAAATTATGCAAAATATATAAAAAATTTTGTATTAAGGCTTATGTTTTCGGTCTGTGCCTAAATTACTATACTTTTTGGCAAAATTTATCGAATTATTTGTAAAGTTTACTAAGGTATTTCTCTCCGTGTACATTTGGATTATCTAGAACGGCGGTTTTGTCTTCACCAAGCTTCATAATATTTTCGAATTTATTACTGATGATATTAAGATAACATGCGTGTTTTCGTTTTCCTGGCAACCGAGAGAGTGTTGATTTTCGAATCGGCGCCGGTGATTACTGATGACTTTGGTGTTGCCAAGTCTTCTCCCATGTATTCGCAGGACTGACTTGGTAGCACACTGGGATGTCCCAGTCTTGGAGCCGAGTTTGACGGTCTTTTCAAGTATGAGGCAGATTGCGGTGGATCAGGCCGCTATTGGTTTCCCGACCTTACTCTGTACTCCTCTGACGGGATGGAGTCGCAGACGCTGAACCGCCACCGTACTCGGCTTCACGCCTCAGGAAACAGAACTGCTGTTGGTGTGCCCGATATCGGTATTCGTCTTGGTACTCTCGAGTATCCAACTGAAACCTAACCTTCTAAATACTCACAAGTGCATTCTACCACATCCACTCACTCTCTCACACGTCTCGCTTATGGAGTTCTGCCGGACTCTCCAGTTTACCAATACTCGCTCTCTTTCGCGAGTTTATTTCCCTTATAATGTAATGCCTCTAAATTGTTAGTTCTTATTTACTTACAATGCTTTTTAATCTAATTACAGGGCTTTCAGTTTTTTTAGTACCATATTTCTTATTGACTTTAACTTTAATGGTACTTGTACAACGGCGAAACCTATTTCATTTGAAAAGGTTCTTCTTAATTGCACCAATAACGAAAATTATATCAAACTAAATTTATCTAAAATGATCTTCAATGAAGATTTTTTTTACATATGTAAAAAATAAATTCACTTCTACTGATATGTTTTATTAGATTTTTTATGTCGAATTTCTTGAAAACTGTGCAATAACTAAGGCAGTGCTATAAAATTGCTATTTTACAACCGAGATTGTAATACTGTTAATTAAAGCATTTAAAATGCAATCAACGAGCTGTCGCTTGCATACGGTCTCACTGCAAATGCCGAGAAAGCTGGGTAGAGAATCTTGACTAATCTTGGATAGTGCAAGAAAACAATGGAACGACAAGGAACTTACACATTTATGTCGTAAAGAGAAACAGATATTTTAGTTTTTTGTTCGTTTGGAACTGAAGTAGCTTTTTCCACTTCTCTCACCTTTCATAATGAAATGATCCTATTTTAGAACATATTACACAATTAAAAAGAATATCTACTTTAAAGATTATATTCCTTTAACAAGTTTTATCGAAGTAATCAAGTATATAAAATGAAAGCAATGTATAAAATAAGAATAGCAGAACTTTATAGACTATGGGTATAGATACAAAAATATTCAAAGGCTGCGATTAGCACGTGGGGAAAGATTCACTTGCAGAAGTTATCAGAGTGCCTGACGCTAAGCATCGGTGCATTAGATCCTTTTTTCTAATAAAATGACATATGCGGCTTAAGCTCTTGTCACGGCCGACTGAAATAGGAAAGTGGGTGGATCAGAGTAGGCAAGCACGTTGCAATTTCAGATAATTTTCATTATTTTTTCTTCAGAGGACCAGTTTTATAATTTAGAGAGATAATCTTCTAGAAGCTCTGATTGTTGAAGATATCTTTTTGCTTCTCTAGTCACCTCAAGATAATCTGGTCTCTTTGTGAAACCAAAAACTCGCTTTTTCTATCTTTTATACTCGCCCACGTTCTCGAGAAATGTTCTACTCTGCACGAAGAGGAGACGACGCCACACCTAAGCGAAATCCGCGACACCCTATCACAGCCGTAGGTCTTCGTCCAGCTCTCGGCACGGCCGACCGAGTTCAATGAAGTCCTCCTGCAGATAGAATCGTCAAGCAATACCACGGCCCAAATCTTAGGGAACGAACGACCGTCTCTCACACTTTTGCTTCCCGTGTAGACCCTGAACCATATACGGGTCCCTACTAGTTTCGCTTAATCTCTACGCCAATTTGATCGTACTCGCGTCCTATTCGTCCCCAAACTGCCTGCGGATCTTGCAATTGATTCATGCCATAAACTAAAAATTCATCGACTCTATCTTTCGAACGGGTATGTCAAGACCTTCAAATAATTTTCCGTTTGGGGTCCGTTAACCAATTGTCGAATTAGGAATTGTCCTCGTGATCGCTAACTATCGTCCCCCGTACAGATATCTACGATTCTTAGACAACTTCAGACAGACTTTCAGTAATTAGATAGCCTCTAGAAAAAAACAATCTGAAGTTAGGCAACCGCGAGATAAAGTTGACCTGAGATTTTAAACAAATCACTATTTAAAATGCCCTACTTTTGAAAGTTTCCCTCGCGATTCGCAGATAAGCATCGGTGATTTTTCAAGAGATGGTCACGGATTTAAAGACACTCCGCGACTAATATCCGGGATTTCTTTGTTCACATCTTGTAACATCTCACCTTCACTCACCTGCAGCTCACGCCGGAACAACTCTTACGCGAAAATGTTTGCGTCGCGAAGCAACTCCGATGCTTGCAGTTGCTTACTCATTTATACACTCGCGGTAAAGATTTGACAGCCAGTCATATTCACTCCGATTGTCAGTACACGAAAATCCAAGAAAATTGCTAATCTTTTCGATGTGTCTGTAGCCAAATGAGTCCGGAACAGGAGAAAACGTGCCAGTTGTTTCTCCTGAGCTCGGAATTCTTATCGGCTTCCGATCCCTCACCCTGTTAGCCTGCAACACCCCGCTAAATTAGCCAGCCGGCGGCGAAATTCCGGTCGGCCGCATGCTCGTAACCACTCTAACGCACAGTCCCTTTTACAGCTTATCTGGATCTATGTTGCTCTCGAGTTCTTCTTGACGAGAGATTACTCTGGCTTTATCTTCCCTGGTAGGCCCTGTTTACATTTTTCACGATGATCGGTGAATTTTTCCTAAGTCGACTTGACTTTTCGCGCGTTCAAACAAAGAGAGTGCACAAAATATTAATGTTCTAAAATCGTGTTCAAGGGGAGATTCTGGATTACGCAGCTCCGAATCAGCTTCTAGCATAAACAGTAACTTGCAGAGAATTCGCAACATTACAAAATATATTTAGAAATAGCTAATAACTGAATTATAAGATTTAACTAATTTTAGTGGGCTGAAGCTTTGAATTAAATTTCAATGGTACATTTTATTTTATTTTGTTTAGGCCTTACTCTGGTGGTAATTTAACTTCAAGTAATACTGGTGGACAAGATATTTATAGTAGATACAGTGGAAATCAACAAGTAGCAAATTACTCAAGTGGAGTACCTCCTGGAGCAAGAAACACATACTCTACAGCAACACAAGCACATTCAACAAACACGCAGCAGGTTGTTTCACCTCAATCAACATCTCAAACTCAACAAAATTCAGGGACTACGTTTTCTTGTACTCAAGAATATTACCGACAAGAACAGGTATTTACTATATTTATTATTCTTTTAAATTAAACTTTGCATAAAATGTTTTTAATACCCATGCATCGTACTATGGAGCTGTGTTTCTAAAAAAACGATGCATGTTTCGGACTTCGTGCAATGGTAACTTTTGTTTAGAATGAAAAAGGCTGCCTCTGTGCAAAATTTGAGCCAAATTGACTGAAACCACTTTTACGTATAAAGAATTATGGGGTCGGAAGATTGTTTTTTTTGTTTTTTTATTTAAAAATGAATTTTTTATGCAAATGCGTTTTTTTTAAAAATGCCATTTTTTTGGACAAGATCTTACCATCGCGACTTTTTGGCCTTATAGGTAGAATGGTTTTTTCCAGGATTGCACTCTTGGGGCTCTATTTCTATTTTTCTAGTAGGTGTCAAAAACTTGTATTGTCTAATTACAAATCGTATTCGGTCTCTACATATCTTGGTGTTACGCAGAATTCGGTCTTGGATCCCCTTCTGTTTTGTCTATCGAAAGATTCGCAGTGTTCCATTTTAAACAACGAATTGCAATATCTTTATTGTAAAGTGTTTTTGAGAAAAATGTTCAAGACAAAATTGGTTTGGGGTACAGGGAGCCACAAGCTAGTGATCTTAACTTTGACCTTGGCCTTTATTTTGAAGGCAAATTGAACGCCCACTTTATTTTTTTCAATAGGAATTCCTAGTTTTGATCCCAATATTTGTAAGTTGATTTGTAAGTTTACCAATTTGTAAAAGATGAACAATTTTAAGTAAACATATGTTGTCACGTTAGGGATAAAGATCATCCATAAAGGTCATTTTCAAGGTCCAAGCTGCAAGCTTTTACACGCAAAAGGTGGGCTAGAGTTTGTGACGTGGTGTTTTGCCACACACAAGCAATTCTTAAATTTTAAATCAAAATTATCTAAGTCGGCAAGACTAGAAATATTACCGAGGCTCGCACACTAGAAAATAAGAACGTGTATACGTGCAAACGCGACTATGTAAACACGCGCAATACCGAGAACATTTAGTTTAGAAGGGCAGAGCGTGAGAGAGGGGAGCCGTTGCAATATCTACGGTTTTTGGAGAAAGGCTCTCTCTCTCTCTCTGTTAGGAGCCGCGGAAGAGGTCGAACCGCGAAAGAAGAGGACCGCCTAGCCAGGGGACAGCAAATTGCCCCGAAAACAAGCACCACCGCGTCAAGCTTCGAGGAAGGCGAGCGGCATCCCGGATCGATCGAGTCGGAGATCGACCATACCAGGGAAGGTGCAGATCCCGTACGACGAAGCGATTACCTCGAGGACGACGTCGAGAGCGCGTCCGAAAAGCGCTATAAGGTAGAAAGCGCACATATTCGTAAAGTGTGTAAATGTCGAACGAGACAAAGCGTTAGTCAAATTTTAATAGCGCGAGAAATGCGTTGCGATTAGTGATCGCTGCAATTATTTGATTAGGCGAAGTAATTACCACTGGATCCGACCTCCGCGTAAAAGATTGTTAGATAGAAAGGAACGCGATGGAAGTGTGAATTCGAACAAGATTAATCGCGCAGTGTAATATAAAGTTTATGATTCTAAAGTTTGTTTCAAAGAAAGATAGTCTCGAGCGAAACTAGCTCGATGATCGATTCCAATTAATCACGCGAATCTTTTTTTGCATGCTACATTCTCCCTCTCCAATAAATATATATAGCTAAAATAAGAAGTCGGCGTAAGTTGTGTGTGGCGCCGAAAAGGATCCACGCGCCACCGAGGTACGTGTGCACAACACGGGCAAGTGCACGCGGAGGTAAGAGTTAACGGCGCGATACACAATCGTCCCGATGCGCCAAAAACATGTCGCAAGTTAAACAGCCTAATACGATACAATCCATATGCTATCTTCACACATAACTCCACACAAACAGCAATACTAAAACTTACGGAGGACATTCGACATGCCATAGATCAACGGCAGATCACGCAACTTCTTTTATTTGATTTGAGTAAGGCTTTCGATAGGTTTTCCCATACCCGCATGCTGATGAGGCTCCGGGAAATGGGAGTATCCAGGGCTGCGATTAGGTGGCTTATCTCTTACATAGGCTGTAGTGAACAATAAGTTAAAACAAGAACTCTTGGTTAATCGCCTTCTCTACCTATAAACCTCGGCGTACCACAGGGCTCAATTCTGGGTCCCCTGTTGTTCTGTTTTTACATTAATGATGTGTGTGATGTCTTGGGAAGTGGTGCGCAGCATATCCTTTATGCGGATGATCTCCAAATTTACACCACCACAACTGTCGATGGTATCGCTGAGGCCACCGCTAGGTTAGAGAGTGCTGCAGAGGCTGTATCGACCTGGGCTGATGGGGCTGCGCTCACACTCAAAGCGGGAAAAACAAAAGCTATCGCCATCGGTTCAAGTCACCTCATGTGTAGGTTGAGATACACAAAATTACAAGAAGTACGAGTTAGGGAAGTACTGATGCCGTTCCCGAAAACAGTAGTAAGTCTGGAGGTCACCCTGGACGCTACACTCTCTTGGACAAAGTATGTGGATGCCCTGACAAATAAGTTTAACCGAACACTCTATAGTTTGAGATTCTTCCGTAAATGCACCTCTCAACCTCTACGTAAGAGACTGGCTGAAGCCCTTCTGTTTTGCCACCTTGATTACTGTTCGATAGTGCACTTAGACACACCAGCACACACAAAATGCAGAATACAGACACACCAGCACACACAAAATGCAGAATACAGACACACCTCATAGATTTGGTCTGGGCAGGCTGCGTGTAGGAAGCCGCAGGTCATACTTTATGGCCGTGCTCATTTACAAGGTCCTATGCATGCATCCTCCGGAGTATTTTTATAAAAATATTATGTGAATAATTATTAATTTCATTTAATTTTTTTCTAATAATTTGAAAAATCTACATTTGTAGGTGCATAACCCCCTTAATGTATCTACATATCTTTTTTTTTAAAATAGAACATTTTATGGTACTGTGCATGTATTAAATTAATGTAAATTCGGTATATTTACATAGCTAAAACTAACCTTGCACCAAGAAGTACCAAGAACTATATTATTATAGTATTGCATTGGATGTCTGTAGAAACATGCACCTCAAAGCAGAATGGTGAAAGATACTTCTAAAAAAACACCTGAAAATGTTATTTAAAATACCTATTTCCTAGTTACAGTAGAAAATTCAGCACTGTAAGTTTGGTTTCCAAAATCAACTTTCCGAATATGAGAGTAGCTCCTGAAGATAAAAAATAGAGAATAAGACTGAGTTTGAACAAGATGAAAATGTTTTTCGTTACAAATTCTTTGTTTCTTAAACTATTCTCACTAGTTCTGGTGTTATTTATGCTATTAGTATGATTGGAAAATTTTTTTTCGAATCGGTAAAACAGTATAAAAGGCGAAAAATTCTGAAAGATCGGCTTTTAAGTTTTTGGATTAACTTGCCCCTCATTTAAAAATCTGAAAAAATTCAGAGTGATATTTTGGCATAAAATACATCTATAATTTTTTCGGCTTGATGATATTTTTTGTTATTTGTTAATTGCAATTTGAAATTTTTAAATGAATTTATAGATTAGGTTTTGTCGATAAAAAAATCTGAAAAAATTTTATAATGTAGGATTTTTAATTATCTTTAATTTGCGACCAACTGAATCAAAATCGACCGAAGTAATCTCGATATATTGCCAAAAAACCTGATTTTACATTTTGGCCACTAGGCGGCGCCTCTTAAGGGCTAGGAGGCTGAAATCTCAGGCAATTAGTTATTTTTAATGCCCTTCGTGATGGTATTTTTTTGTAGCGATTGTTTCGGGGGCACTTTTCCCCATCTTATCCGGCTACGCCCTTTATCGTTACACGGGTAGTCATCTGTAATGCCCTAGCTCCTAAAATCCGGGGGTGTGGCCCTACGCGCTCAGGTACTTTACGAGCGCGTCGCAGATAGGCTTACGCTATGCACTAAAACTTGATAAAAAAAAACTTGTTTTCGCTATAAATCGAATATTATCTTATTTTTAGGATGATAAGGATTGTTTAAACAAAAAAAAAAAACAAAAAAAAAATCGATTTTTTGAAAATTTTATCGTGCTATATAGCCTATACCTTTAATATATAATCTAATTTTTATAAGTTAGTACTAAATTGTTTAGATATTATAATTTCTTAAAAGGAATTTCAATAAAATGAGTGTCCTTGAGAAAGCAATCTGCTAATTCAGTTAGCAGCGGGTTTTTTTATAGTACAGTAACATTTTATAATGTCATAAGAGTTGCACCTTACCCAATATTCTGATAATACATTATGAAGATAATATTTTTATAACTATGTTATATGTTTCGTGCGAATATTATGATGGAAAAATAACTATGTTTCAATTTTTTCGAAAATAAATGGAAAGGCCCGAATGAAAAAATACTACTGCTTCCTCAAGTTTCGAGATTTCTCACTCAAAAATTTTTTGTAAGTATTTTGGATTATAAAAAATATCTTCACTCATGGATTTTAAAATGATAAAAAAATTTCTTTTTATAAAAATAGGGGATGTACTTCCGAAAAGGGTACTGGAAAAATTAACCTAAAAAAAGTGTATTCATAGGTATTTTGATGCGCTGAATACGAATATCATACTCAAAATTGGCGCAAATTGAATTATCATGGTGAAAAAATCCTAACAAAAACCCATAAAAATCGTAATTTTTTACATTTAACTTTGTTTACTTCGTGCTGGGGAATTGGGGTTGAGTTTTGTTATTTCTTTAGTAAATTGTAACTTGAGCTCACTCCCGCAAGCTCCGCAAATTTCGTTACCAAAAATGGCCTGCAAAATCCCAGAAATACCAACAGTTTTAAACAGTGTGTTTAAAAGATAACCTAACCAACCACCAATCGCTCTCCGAGTGTGGAAAGTCGTTTTCCCCCGTTTTCGGCTCAAAATTACTAAAGAAATAATCATTTTGGTCATTGAACACCAAATGTGAATTCACTGTAATCGTCTCGGAAACTTGAATTATATACCTTAGTTTTCTGACAGAAGCATGCTGCTTTAGTATCCATTGTTAGTTTCTGGGATTTTGCATTAGGTTTCATTGTAGAAAAATTACAGAATTTTTATGGCAACGTCGCGTCAAAACATTAAAAAGTGATCCATTCACACAATGAATAGCTGACATCAAGATAGCTTATCCCGGAAAAGGCTCAAAAAAGAAGGGAAAAAAAACTTTTTAAATTGACACACACGCGCGCGCGCGCACGCGTTTGACTAGACGAAAACTTAAGAACTAGACGTCGAATGCGCTGCTTAAAAATATTTCTCAAAGTTACAGTTTGAAAACGGGCCGGTGGTAGAGAGCTCATGTCTCGTGTGGAATTAAATTACAAATTCGCACGGCGAAGTCGACGAAAGCGAATTGGCCAGTAAAGGTTAAGCGGATAGGCACCGTGAAGTCGAGGGGAGACACCTGCTTGGAGTCGAATGTTTCTCTGAACATAACTGGAATGCCTAAATAGTCCGGCTCACCAGTATTTAGCACGTTAGCCAATGCTACAACTGATAAATACTGGACCCTATTTTTGAAGGGCATAACGCCTAACTCTCCGTAGTCAGCAGAGATCTGGTCCCACTTTTTCTTGCCTGAAACAAAGCGAACAGTATTATTCGAACAGCATTCAAGGATCGCCCCATTTTCAAGAAGCACTCGCACGCGAGGCTTAGACTTATTTTGTAACAGATCAGTTTTGCTCAGGGCGCAAAACTGTTCTACTCCGTGCCGGACTAGGCTCAGTGCGCCAAGGTTCGGGCGGAGTTTTATTTTTTCTTTAACTTTTTTTTTAGTTTCCGTATTTACTAGGAACGGGAAGGTTTTAAGGTATGTAAAATTAAATTAAAGCCGTGCAAGTAATTTTAACTTTGACTATATATATTCAATTCAACTTAAAATTACATAATTTGAGGTTCGCTTAATCTAATCGATCAACTAAGTCCGTCGGCCGGACCGGCGGCTCGTATCTGAAAACAATTCAATGTTTCGCTGTAAAGTTAAGTTTAATTCTTCGGTCGCGAAAATCGGCGGATACGCGTCGCGTGTGAGTACGTGGGTAACTACCCGTCGCAACTCTCGCTCAGGGCGCAAGCAGTCGCACCAGGCTAGTCATCCGTCTGGTTCAAGGCACCAGGCGTACTGTTCACTTGTCGTGAGAGCGCTCGGCCGGAGAGCTCCTTGCCTTAGCCGAAAAGAGGGGCGCTCCCCACTTAGGGCTAAGAACGTGAGCCCAACGCTCGCTCTCGCGGTAATTCTATGTAGCGATCAATGATCGTTACAATTTATTTTGCAACGCCAATATAATATTTTTCAATAAATAAACGATTGATTCGAATATATTTTTTCCCGTAGAATCATTGCTGTACTCAGATTTTCAAAAAACACAATTTTCAAGCAATTATTGTTGAAACAATTGCAAAAGTATCTTTCATGAATTTTTATATTTTATGGTTTTATCCTATTTCCAATAGTTATTTTCTGCCCTCCTCTTCCACTTTTGGCTTAAGCATTAATGGGTTAATATTTTATGTTGTAGAACATGCATTTTTACTCAAGTTTGCGCGAAATCGGGCTTTGCGCATGGAAAAACATAAATTCAAAAATTTTGTATTTAGGACTTTAACCCTTTGCGGCATACATGAATTAGAGTATCAAGTTTTTATGAAAATTGGTGTGCAGGGATTTTTGGGATCGCTGATCATGAAACTGAACTCAGATTTTGAAAATTTAAAATGGCTGATCTAAGATGGCGGCCAAAATTTGAAATGTATTTGGATTTTTTGAAAATTGGTATACAGGAGTTTTTAGGGTCGCTGATTATAAATCTGAACTCAGATTTTGAAAATTCAAAATGGCAGATCTAAAATGGCGGCGAAAATTTGAAAAATATGTGGATTTTTTTGAAAACTAGTATATTGGGGTTTGAGGGATTCCTGATCGTCAATCAGGCATCAAAAACAGGCAAAAAAGCAAAAACAAGAACAATAAAAGTGAAAATTGTAGAATAAGAAAAATATGGAAAATTGTATCAACTGCAAATATTATATAGCTGTCAAACTAGTTATTTGAAGTAGAAGACCGCCTTCATTTAAATTTCAAAATACGAATTCAGATTCGTGATCAGAAACTACAAAAACCCCTGCATTCTAATTGAAAAAATCTAAATATATTTCAAATTTTAGCCGCCATCTTGGATTCACCATTTTGAGTTTTTGAAATTTGAGTTCAGATTCGCGATTAGCGAATCCAAAAACTCCTGTATATCCAATTTTCAAAAATATCTTAAAATATTTCAAATTTTGGCCGCCATCTTCCCAAAGCTAGCCCAAAAACCCCAATATATAAATTTTCATAAGAATTCAACTAAAAGTAACGCCAATAATACTAAATATTAACAAATTAACACAAAATTTGAAAAGTTTGTATACAAATTTTAATACTGTAATATTCCCTTATCATAAAACAACAAAAAATCTTGGATAAAACCTATAAAAACTACTTTGAAAACGCAAAAAATAATATCAAAAAAGGTGGGAATACGTATTCCCACCATGCCGCAAAGGGTTAAATATTCCAATAACAACATTTTTATTTAGATTTTGTTTACTGCTCATTAAATTATAAAATGGAAATAGAAAAATAAAATAATAATACAAAAATAAATAATTAATTAAATAAAGAATAGTTTGAAATTATGTTTTAAAATCGATTGTTTTTAATGAATCTCGGAGGTAATATTGGAACGATAAATTAATTAGGAGGAAGCTAAGTGCCAATGAATTGGCAGCGGTTTTTATAAGTTTTAGATAATATATTGTAGAATCAAAAAATCAAATAAAAAAATTATTCTTTTTGAAAATTGTAGAAGTAAACTTCTCTTAAGAAATAATATCTCTCGCTTTCTGTTTCTCCTTCCTTGTCTGAGTCAGGGAGCCCAACTTTTACTGAATTGGATCTACGAGTGCAAGACCGGGACTGCGCTGCCACTGAAACCTTTCGGAGATGCTGCTCCCTCAAAGAATGGCAGTTGTGGCCTCCGCTTCGACACTGCCTGATGTCTTTTTTCTCTTCTCTTCTTTCTTGCACCTGCATACACACTTAAAATCATGTCGCCTGCGATACTAAACCCGAACTACGAAATACCTTTTATTCCACACTCGACCGAAAAACCCACTTTTTTCCACTGATAAGCGGGGCAAAAGTGGCATATTTTTCCCGAAAACTAGTTTCGCGGGGCAAAAATAAAATTATTGGGGCAAAAGTAAATTTTTTCGAAGTTGTTTTGACCCCGCTTTTCAGGACCAAAAATTGGCCTTTCAGTCGAGAGTGGAATAACGTACTATAAGCAACACGAGGCAAAAGTAGATTTTCCTTTGAGTGGTTGTACTGATCCTACGAGAATATTTTTCCCGAGGGTGCGTTTACTGCCCGAGCGAAGCGAAACTCACCCGCGGAAAAAATTTTCTACTTTTGCCCCTTGTTGCATAATGTATTATTTAGCTTTATAGAATACGTAAACAAGCCCATCCAGTTCAACGGGTGGTTGGAGGACCACTGAAAAAGACAGATGTCTTCTCCAATCAACGAGCTCTCTCTCTCTCTCTCTCTCTCTCTCTGTCTCTGTCTCTGTCTCTGTCTCTGTCTCTGTCTCTGTCTCTGCCTCTGTCTCTGTCTCTGCCTCTGTCTCTGTCTCTGCCTCTGCCTCTGTGTCTCTGTCTCTGTCTCTGTCTCTGCCTCTGCCTCTGCCTCTGCCTCTGCCTCTGCCTCTGCCTCTGCCTCTCTCTCTCTCTCTCCCTCCCTCCCTCCCTCCCTCCCTCCCTCCCTCGCTCCCTCTCTCTCTCTCTCTCTCATTTGATAGATAGGTGAAAAGTCAAAATTTGACTCTCCATGTTAATACATTGGAGTCAACGAGTTATTCTAAGGAGTGCCCAAAAATGGCTACCCGAAGCCAAGATTATAATTATTAATAATCATTTTCGCTCTCCGAAATAACCGCAGCGGTTCACCAAGGCGCTAGACAATCTCTAGAGAAGCGAGAGAAGTCAGTGGGCGCACGCCATTATGGACGTTCTGCGAGAGTAACGGTGGGAAACTTTATTTGAATTTTGAAAACTGTAATTTATTACGATAATTTATAATGATAGCCTTTTATACTTACAGAAGGAGTATCAACCCACCGGATCACGGAACTCTGTAAAATTACAGTATGTCATTCCTTAGCCAAAAAAAGAAGACACGTGTTTCAGCGTTTATTCAAATGGGCTTAAGTTACAGAGTTATTAATTTTTGTGTAAATTCTAGGAAAAATCTGTTTATAAAAATTAAAATATCTTCTTAACTAAAAATGTTAGCTTATCGAACAACAATTAATTTGTGAATGGTTAGATTAAAAAATACCGGCTCCTCTATTCTGTGTCGCTTGAATACTGGATGGGTCGCGCCACTGCGTTTTGTCTCTCGCACTCATACGCGCGACCCAGTACAGCTACACTCGAAGATCTCGAAAAATCAGAGAAAAACAGTGTGGCTTATAACAGCCTGGAAAATGTAAACACTCTCCGGAGTGTTTACGTGGCGAGTTGCAGCATGATGCAAAATATTTATAATTATTTAATGATCATTATAACATCCAGCTTTTATAAAATACTTGTTGATAGTAAAATACAATTAAAAATTAAAGCTTCATCTAACGCCCAATACAACTGCTTGATGTTGCTTAGAAAACCGAGTCCCTGATCGAAATCGAACAACAGGATCCGTTAACTTTTTCTTATTACCTTTGTAAGCAGCCATGACTTATATCTGATAAGCAAGTTATCAAGGTACACCGGTGTACGCATACGTAGGAACTTATAAATCAGTAACGCCATAACATATGATCTGCGCTTTTATGTAAGTAGCTAACCTAGGCTGTTTTTGTAAGGTATGATATGATAGATTCCCCTTAAACCAATGATAATTCAAAAATAAGTTTTTTTTGCCTAGCGGGTCGAAAGTACTACTTTTCTCGTACGACGCCGAATCAAGACCGTTGTATTTTCGGCCTCGTTAAGCAAAAAAATAGTGTATATTCCTCGGGAACTAAAATGGCAAACCCATAGCTCGTATTTGATGCCCGAGCCGAAGACTCATTTAGATTGGCTTATCATACAGAACTGCTGATCTCTCATTTGGATCGCACATGTGTATAGTTAGCAAGCTTAAAATACCTTGAGGAGTAATCATTTTGCATGTCTGAACTACTATTAAAATACTTTAAAATTCGAGAAACGGTGACATTTCACCTATCTAAATGGGGAAGGTTTGTCTTTATCAAGTGGCACGATAGTGCCATGAAGGCGAGTCCGCGACATTCAAAACCACTGTTTACTTCTAATTTGATGTTCGCATTTTTCATTATTTATAAAGAAAATAATAGTTATCAATATTGTTTTTAAGTTATTTTTTGACATGTCAGCATATTTATAGCTAAACTATGATTTCCAACAAAAATATCGGTAAAAAAGCTATTCAAGTCGTAATAAACGAGTGCATATTTCGAAAATGCTCAAAATCAAGTTTTATTCTTCTTCTTCTGTTTCTCCACTCCGAAAAGTGTTAGGACTCTGAAGCTTGCTACACACAAGCTATAGTTAAAAATTACTTTCCCGCAGCTTTCTATGCTGCAGGCATACCGTGAAGTCAGCTACACTTACTGATATTTATAATATCGTACTTTGCTCGCGCGCATTTGAATCAAAGACATCGGTATTTGAATATTTATGTATTAAAATATCGTGACTTATTACAAATGAATATTTGTTGCATTTAATACGCAATCACTATATTTAAAAGACTAATTTAGTTAAACATTGCAGCATTCCAAAATGAATTTTATCTCTTAAAGAGGATCAAGTTCACCTTGAATTACAATCCTATGAATATCGATCAAATTTTTTCGTCGCAAGCATTATCTTTTTATTATAAAGACTTAAAGTCAGTATTACTTAGTTCTAGCAAAACCACAAGAAACAAAAGCATTCATATTCCAAAGAGACACAAGACCATTAGTATTAAAAACAGCTATATAAGAGCAATAACTTTATTCAATAATCTACCTCTAATAACTTTATTCAATAATCTATCTGAATTGGACAAAAAGAAATATTTGAAACAAGTAATAATTTTAATGTGGCAACAAACGTAATTAATATAGATTGTAACCAAGTCAAAAAGTTATTTTTTGAGTTATATGGTATAGATAAAGGAGCTAAAGTGACCATCAAGTACGCGCATCCTACATTGGAAGTCCTTGACGATGCACCTGCAATACTTGATCAATTATCACTTGAGATACGGACTTATATATGTGCAAACGGAAAATGTAACCAACAATATAATAGATGTCATCGATGTATGTCGACTTACAACTGGGGAAAAATTCAAAACAGGAAGATAAAAGTTGCGAACACCATCATTAGAAGAGCTGACGAAATCTTAAATTTGTGGCTTCTCAAATCTGATAACACTAGTAGTAAAATAGAACTAAATGGCGCCTTTGGCACACTAACTAACATCAAAAAGAATTCTACTTGGCAAATATGCAATTTATGTGATTACACCTGTCCTACTGGGGCAAAACACTTATATTTTGTAAAAGGACAAAAGGCAGAAAAAGAAAGCAGCGAACACAACATAATAGAATCCCTACTTATAAAATCAATTTTTACTCAAATTGATAAAATGGCAAACAACAATAAAGAATTAGCTAAAATAAAAAAGAGTTGGAGAGGCACTAAGAATACCGATATTACAAAACAACAGCTATCGTATGCCCTATGGTGAACTAAACTATCTTGGTTCCAACAAGGCTATTTTCTATTTTGATAGGGGGATTAGAGGAAAAAAACTTTTACAAATTCTATGTAGCCGCTGAAGCAACAACCTAAACACAAAGACATACTACTAATAGATGATATAGTATTTATATCAAATTGTAAATGTCATTCAGCGAATCAATATAAGAAAATGTTTCCTCATTACAGAGTGACCTGCGCAGTGGGATTCGCCTGCCCTGCCAGACTTAACAGTTATGAAAAAATTATATTTGCCAGGGATAGGAATGCCACAGAAACAGAAAAATTTACTACAACAAGATCAATGTTAATCAGATATTGGTAAAGACTAAAAACAAGTAGGTTTAGTAAATATAGAGAAATTTGTTAAATATTTTCAATTGTAAAAGAATATATTAATTGTTATAATAATTTTTAAAACCTATTAAAAGCAAAAATTGTGATAATAATTCAAAGATTATATGTATTAGTAGTAAGTTAGTTTTTAAATTTTCGCCGGACCAGCAAACAGGAGAAATGTCTCCTCTGTTGAGTTACTTTGTAACATGAAAAAGTATAATAATTATGTAAATTTGTAATATTGTACTTACTCTGGCAAATAAATAAATAAATTTCTTAAATCTTTGAAAAAGAACATCCTTCTAAAAAATCTCCGTAAAAAAATTAAATTTTAACCAAAGCAAGCCGAGTTCAATGTATTTCACATTATCATTGATGGCAATCATATAGTAAATAGTTTAAATATATAAAAAGTTATTTTTCAATACACACGATGCGAGATATAGCGTCTACTATGCGTTGGGGGAATGGAGTTGAGTTTGGTTATTTCTTTAGTAAATTGTAAATTAAAGATCTCTTGACGTTACCCAGGATCAATGACGTGGACGTGAAAGATTAACTAAACTCATGTATGTGTGCGTGTGTATGTGTGTGTGTTTTTTTTTTATTTTTACCAAGGAGTATGGGAAATCTTCATCAACCGGCGCGGCCATAAGTAGACCGCGCCGGCCGGCTGACGACTCCTTGCCGCTAGCAGACACCAAGAAGGGACCGCACTTCCTGGTAGTGTGAGATTCTTACTCACTAAAACCCATAACCCTTTTCTCTATAGCTGAGCTACCCCGGAAACCGCCGTTAGGCATTACTTCGGGGTGGGGCCATTGTCATCTGGACTCTCCTAGATGATGGCTGTCTGGCCACTCTACTTGTTGGCTCGTAGCCAAGTGAAATACACGTGTATTTTCCAGTGTGTGTCTGTGTGTTTGTTGTGTGTGTACGTGCGTTTGCGTGTGCTTGCGAGTGTGCGCGTATGTTTGTGTGTGTGCGTTTGTGTGTGTATGTGTATGTGTTGTTATGAGTGTGTGTCAGTATGTGTGTGTGCGTGTGTGTTCTCCAGTGTTTCTACGCGTGGTCATCTTCTATGAACATGTCTGAATATTTGCTCTTCTTGTCAAAGTCGTCATTTCCTTTGAATCGTCTTCTTTTTTTTTTATTTCTTGTTCCTCTTCCGTTCCACGCAGCGTAGGT
>JAWWEO010018925.1:0-18946 GCA_035582975.1 Ormyrus labotus | reverse complement strand
GAATTATATTCCACGCGGTTTTGAGTTAGAATCATATTGAATGCTAATTTGAGATAGAATTATATGCATAGGAGGCGACGACCTGGATCTGTATAAGCCCAGTTTTTGATCTGACAGGCGCAAAATTCGATATTTTCTTGCAGGCGCCCAGGGCATAAAATAATCGAATTTCGTACTCACGTGTCAAAAAGTAGTATATGCACCACGGGTGGGAATGTGGTATTTTGCGTCCTTAGTACACAATATACTATTTCTCGGAGGAGGGTTAGTTTAGCGCCCAAGCGAAGCGAGACTTTGTGCGAACGTGCTTCGGGGAATTATATTTATCAAGTGTTTGGAACAATATATTTCGATCTAGGGGGCGTAAAGCATCTTTAAAAAATTCCAAAATGCGTAATATTTCGATTTACGTACACGCTTTACTGTATCGAAAAGTACTATTTTATACATGTAACAATGGATTACTTAAGTTGCAGCTGAGCGTGACTTAAGTCTGGTTTTAGGTTACACGGAAGTAGTTTGATTTGTGACGGGCACGAACAACCGAGCCCGTACCTGTCACGCAAAAGCCAGAGAGAGAGAGAGAGAGAGAGAGAGAGCAATATTTTCTCTCTCCGCGTTCAAGCAATAGTAAGTGCTTTGCGCACTACCGAAACTAGCGCGCCCCACTTCGCCGCCCACCATACAGTGGGCAAAAATGCCGATTTAGTTTGACATTACGCGATTTTCAAAGCAGTTGTTTAAGCTTGGTTGTAGTTATATTTATCATTTTTATGTTTCTATGAAACCGAAAAATTTGAAAAAGATAGCATACATCTTATAATAATCCATAGACAGAATGTGGAACTTATGAAAATTGTTGTTTTTGTGATTTTTCTAATTTTTAAATAATTTTTCATTTTTCATATATCAACTTTTTTTTCCGACATCTATAATAAGTTTATACTATTTAAGTTATTTTTTCCATAACTATACATCAAATATTTATATTTTATAAATTTAATTAAGATTATTTTACAGAATTAATAGTTCAATTTTAAAACTGTAAATAATGCATTTTTAACGTATATATTCGTACAAATAGATAAATTTAATAGGTTTATTTACATGCATTAGCATTGAGCAAAATTTGAGCACATATTAAAAAATGTTTAGAACCATATTCATTTTCGAACGGTTTAAGAATATTTAGATTTAATGCTAAAACATTGGAGACCATGCAGTCCACACCTAATTCTGCACGATCTTGCTAATGCACCGACACTATGTTATCTGGGTTTCAATTTCCTTTTGACTGGAGTTATTTGGGTAGTACTACTTTATCAACGTTTCAAATGGATTTGTGTTAACTCGTACGCGAAAAAAGCAATGTTTCAGCATTATATCTAAATATTTTTAAACCTCAATTCGTGAAGATTTTGAGAACGGGGCCAAACGTGGACAAGTTCGAAAATGAATATGGTTCTAAACAGTTTTTAATATATGCTCAAATTTTGTCCAATGTTAATGAATGTAAATAAACCTATTAAATTTATCTATTTGCACGAAAATATAAGTTAAAAACGCAGTATTTACACTTTTAAAATAGAACTATTAATTCTGTGAAATAATCTTAATTAAATTTATAAAACAAATATTTGATGTATAGTTATGGACAAAAATAGCTAAAATAGTATACATTTATTATAGATTTCGGAAAAAAATATTTGATATATGAAAAATTATTAAAAAATTAGAAAAATCACAAAACAAAAATTTTCATAAGTTCCACATTCTGTTAATGGATTATTATAAGCTGTCTTTTTCAAATTTTTCGGTTTCATAGAAACGTAAAAATTATATATATCACTACAGCCAAGCTTAAAAAAATGCTTCGAAAATCGCTTAATGTCCAGCCACTGTGCACCATCGCCTAAAAACGTCCCCTTCTTACGCGGTCCCAGCTCGCGGAGCACCGAGAGTTAAAAGCTATCGAGCAGCGCACCGCTCGATCATTCTCACCAGAGCCTCTCTCCTGAGCAGAACTCTCCTTCTCCAGTCAGCTTTCGCGGCGCTGCTCGGAAAACCAGATCCTGAACCCGGTCGAGGTGCTCTTCTACATCCTGAACAAAATTAAGGCGTACCTGAGGTTTTTTCCTCCCCGTTACTCCAGGCGCTCCTCGAGCATTTTCCCGAGAAGTGCTTAGGCGTACCTAGCCGTCGCAACTTAATTCGACCGTATCAGATTGATGCAGGCGCTTCCTGGTCATCACGACCTAAATTTACCCCCTACAAGCAAGCGGATACCCGGTCAACGCGGCCTGCTCGTATCCGGTGTCCAGCGTTAGATTAAGCCATAGTTTTAGTTCGTTTTAAGCAAGCGTTTAGATCTATAAAACCTTAATTATAAACGTCTGTTTTCTCTTATTGTTACAGCCCGGCGAGTAGCGGCGCTCCATTTACCGCTTTACTTTATTTATATTAATTTTGTCCAGGAATATAAATTTTTGTAAATACATTTCTTTTCTTTTTTTGTTACTTTTATATTATTTTTCATAATAATAACGGGATGCCGCCCACTTAAACCAAAACAAGCTCGTCTCGGCTATTGTTTACCCGAAAAGTCAGAAAAAATCCAAAATCTACGTGACGTTTCCCTTTCCCTAACTAACCTTGGCTTGCTGAGTGTGTCCGAGGAAAACAATTACGGATTAATCAAATATGGTGTTGTTTGCAGGAAAAGCTGGATACTAAGAAAGTGAGGATGTTTTTTGAAAATATTGTGTATTATGTTAATTGAGCAAATAAAGGGTAATAGTAATTGGTAGGTAAAATTTTGAATCTATTCTTCTAAATTAAAAAATGATTTTAAAATGTGGTTCAGAAAAATTAGCAATTTAGGAATGGTGATTGTGTAGAGAAATATGCATATTTTTTGTACACAGTATAGAATATTTATGAATAATGGGCAATAGAAAAACATAAAAATATAAAAATAATTCTGCTGAAAGATGTAGTTTGTTTCGACGTTGCCTAAAAAAATAAGTTATGTGCACAATAAAATAAAATAGCTACTTTCAAAATATTTGTTTATTATTCTGCAAAAGAACAAAATACTTTCAATACTCACTCCATTTCCTGAACATTCATGATTATTATGATTACTGGGGCACTTTCCTAAATCCATGTGAGGAAATTGATTTGTACACGTTTGATTAATGCATATCTAAAAATAGTAATAATGGGCATTATTTAGATCTAATTTAAAAGTTTTAGTTATATATACATATATATATATAGATAATTTATTTACACAATATGTAAGAAAATTTACCTTTAGAGGACAGGGAAATTTTGGTTCAAACCGACTTTTCTTTAGACCCAAAATTAATAAATATTATTAATAAATAACTCATTGTAAGACCCCGACCTGACAGTTAATTTAACGACCAACTACATATCGATCACGTCCCTCCTCTAAAGGTTAGTTTCTTTATTCTTCTTCATTTTCTGAATTCCGAAATAAATTTAAATTAACCCATTAAATCCTGAATGCACAAAAAATTTAGTCTTGCTGCAATAGCAAAGTAGTTAAACGTTGGTATTTTTTTATGAAACATCATAGTCTACCATTTTTGAGGTCTCTATTTCAGAATCCGGCGAGAAAACTGAGCTATCTCTTCAGGAAAATTCAATATGGTGCCTTTTTTTCGGAAGACTGAAAAATTACGCAATTTTTTTTTTTTTTTTTTTGCCATGATTTCAAATTCGAAACGATAGGTTAGCACCAAGGAAACTGTGCCATCGGTGCACTTAATAGTTGTACTTTAAACATCCATGGAGCAGAAATTTTAAAAATCAACATGGCGGCCCAAATATGGTGGCTAATCAGTGGAAAAATGAAAAATCTGAATTTTTTTCATAATAAATGAATAGAACTGTTGCTTTCTATACCTGTGAAGGCAAAAATCAATATCTTTTGACACAGATATTGATTTTCATTGATCGACATATGAATCAAGCTGGAGAATCCAATATGGCGTTCGAGATTTCTCGGAAAACTGTGTTTTTTCACTTATATCCGTAATTTTCTTCGTTTTATCGTAATTTTAACTGTAATAATAATGATAAAGCTTTCTAATACAATTTTATTAAATTAAAAATAGCTGATGTAATATTGAGCTATAAAATTATATAAATAGGTTAAATATTTTGTTTAACGTTGAAAAAAACGTCAATTATATAACTGCACGAATTTAGAAATCGAAATTTTTAACAAATTTAGTTTAGAATGACATTTTCTGTTCGTTAGCATTTTCCGGTATTGTTTTCCCATACTTCTTTATTACTTTTTTTATTACGCTCGAGCGCGCGTCGCAGCCACGCGGCGGGCAGCGTAAGCTGGCGGGAGCAGTATGGCCCGCGGACTTCCGAGCGGCGCTCCACGATCAAGTGCAAGAGCCCTTTTGCAAAGATGTAACAAAATATCAATAGATTTTAACTTTCAAAATAATAAAATGTTCTCTATGATCATGAAATCGAAATTTTATAACACATCAAAACTTTGTAATAAAAAAGTATGCGAAAACATAATACGGGAAATGCTAATGAACAGAAAATGTCTAAACTAAATTTGTTAAAAATTTCAATTTCAAACAAAATTCGTATAGTTGTACAATTCAAGTTTTTTTTCAACGTTAAACAAAATATTTAACCTATTTAGATAATTTTATACCTCAATATTATATCAGCTATTTTGAATTTAATGAAATTGTATTGGAAAGCTTTATTATTATTATTACAGTTAAAATTATGATAAAACAAAGAAAATTACGGATGTAAGTGAAAAAACTCAGTTTTATAATGAAAAATAATTTTAAAAAATTTGCAAAATCCGTCTGTTTTTGTACACTTAATAGCGATCTTAGGAAAAAATATAAGAAGATTTAGCAGGTGTTTAATTGTCATAGAAAATCAGAAATAGTGTAACGGGGTGATTATTTGGCGAAATCCGCGTCGAATTCGACCTCGTGTACGACGTACGGCGGTGCAATGCAGTGCTTATTCTGTACGTTACTTTGCTCTTAATCTACTCAGCTATCCTCAGAAGTTGGGGACGAGTGCCGCACACTCGTCCGCGCGCGGAGGCGGCAGGGTCAGAAAAAATCAATTCACAGGGAAGCGCGGTAACGATACAGACTATAGAACCATATTGTAAATGACTACGCGTAGATTGATTGAAAGAAATAAGGCTTTATTTAAAAGTTGCAGTTATCCGGCTGAAAGAGCAGCACGGACCGGCGAGCAATGTTGTAAAAGAAAACAGA
This sequence comes from Ormyrus labotus, assembly GCA_035582975.1. Lineage (NCBI taxonomy): Eukaryota > Metazoa > Arthropoda > Insecta > Hymenoptera > Ormyridae > Ormyrus > Ormyrus labotus. The sequence continues at coordinate 13,640 of JAWWEO010018925.1, read as the reverse complement.
AATAAAATAAGCGGAAGTAAAAAGAACAAAAATAAAAGAACAAAAATCAAGATCAAATTCGCGTGTCTAATATCCTAACGATTGTGCGCCCGCAAACTACCGTCGCGCAAGTAAATGATCAGCCGGTACTGATCTCCAGCGCTCCTACGTAAATGCGAACGAGAAAGAGCACGGCTGGCGTCATTAATTCCCGGTCAGCACTTTTAAGCTGTGCAATAAACTCAGCTGTTTTCTTGTTAAGCGATCCATATGGTAACTTAGCAGTTAAGGCAAGGTTAGGATGATCTTGACAGATAATGAAAGAATTGTTGATAAGCTTAATAGATATTCCAGCGTTGCATTTAGATACTATTTCACTCGTATGATAGAACTCACCACACACAATACACACTAGTGCTCCAACTTTAGTATTACTATGGCATTTATAAAATTTTTCTAGAGGCGCATCGGGAGGCCTCTTGCCACCCGCCACCATATTGTGAATTTGAAATAATTATTTATTTAATGTAAAAACATGCGAAAACAAAGAGCGAAAACGTATCACACAGGGCAAAAGCCCCGTCCCCACAAATGTGTTTACTATTTCTCGAAGGTATCGAGAGAGCAACAAAACAAATACGTCCGCACTGGTCGACGGCTAGCGTCGGAATTGAGATGTTGTCCAGTTACTGAAAAGATCTATGAAATTATCGTAAATTTCAAGCAAAACTAACATTAACAGTTGTTATTAGTAGGAAACTGAATATCGATTTATTTTAAAACAGTTTTGGATCAATTAGAGCTATTAAAAAAAATTGAAATAAAATAAATAAAACTTTAATATCTTTTGAACTAATACGTTTCATAAGCAGAAAAACTATACAGCTCTGAATCTGTAAAAGAACAGGGAAACGGTAGATTTTTCCTTTTCCCAAAATTTCAAGTAATTTAAAGTCTTTGCTTCCGTAATCATTCGTCCTAGAAAACTCATTTTTTTCGGTTTTCAGCTTTTTATTCAAAAACTAATTAATAAAATTGGTTGAAATTTTTACAGATTATAGCTCTATATATCCTTAATTACCAAAAATTTATTCAGAGCAGTTGATAATTTAATTTAAAAATTATAAGCTTTTTAAAAAAAAACACGTTTTCATTAAAAACAAAAGAACCATAAGAACTAGTGTAACTTTTTCCTCTGAAATTATAGATATTTTTATGCTCTTCAAATTGGCCTTTGTTCGATTCAAATATTTCAATCCTATCATTAAAAAAAATTAAAAGTAAATTTTTAAAAATCGAAAATTTGCGATAAAACAAAAACAAACAAGCTAAACAAAAACAGATTTTTTTTGCTGCCATCACAAAAAACAGCAAAACAATTAGCCGTGAACCATGAAAATCCGTTCAGTAGAAGCTGAGAACAGGCGTACACACACACACACACACACACACACCACAGTGGAGAATACCACTGTGGAGAGCCTGAAAATTTCCATCTGGCGCGTCCTCGGGTGGCGGATAGAGAAACGCTCTGTAGACGTGAAAAACACGCCTACGTGGTAGAGGGGAAATAAAATACCCTCCGCGGACTAACAGGTAAACTACCCGTCCCTAAATCCACATATCCTATCCAACAATCCTCCCCTTCTCAGATGTTCCCCTGTACACACGTACTGGGGATAGGTAGGTGTATCCACACGTGGAAACACCTAACCCAAGGGTATACCCGTTCCCCGCTATTTCGGCCCGCTCCTTTACGCACGATGCGCTGGCAATTATAAGAAGTATGGTAGCATCAAATGGAAAAGAAACTCAAAAAGAAGAGAAGCTGGTAATCCCACACCAGAAGAATCAAACAAGAAGATGTCAAAGAAAGCACAAGAGTTAGAACGAGTCGAAAAGCTCATCATTGAGCTGTACGAATTCGCTCAACCTAAGCAGAACATGCACAAGGAGATAAAGAGCAAGGTGACCGCCATAGGTACTGCGTTCAATCGACTCAGGAAGACGGTAATGGAGGAGGTAGAATGCCGGATGTCGACGCCATCAACGGCGGCGCGGGCTTCTGCGACACCGTCGCACTCTCAGATATCCTCGGAGACTCTGGCAACGGAGACAGAGGTGATAATGGTGGAAAAAACCTTAACGCCGAATCCCAAAAACAACACCAGGGAGAAACGGAAAAGGTATACCACCACACCGAAAGAAGATGTCAAAAAGAAGAAGCGGACGGAGGACGAATCAGTCCCGCTAATCGTTGAGAAAAGACCGCCTACCAAACCTGCAGAATGGCAACAAGTGAAGGGGAAAAAGAAGAAACAGATCAAACAACAACTCCAGAAACAGAGGAACTCAGGGCCAAAAACGAATGCGCTGATAATTCGCCCGAAAGACAAAGAGAAGTACTCGGACATCCTGAAACGAATGAAACAGGATACTGCCGCTGGTCTGGCTCAAAAGTGCGTAGACAAGATCCGCAAAATAGCCACTGAAGATATGCTGATTATTCTCACAAGGGGAAATACCAAAGAGGTCCCTTCCTTGCAAAAGTCCATCAAGGAACTTCTCGGAGACGAGACTGCAATGATCAGCAAAACACCAGAAGAAAAACTCGATATAAAAGACATCGATGAAGCCACAAGTAAGAAAGACGTTCTCGAGACATTGAAAAGCACAGTCGGACAGGATATTGAAATCCCGGTGGACGCTGTCAAATACTTGCGGAAGCCGCACGAAGGCACGCAGACGGCAACTGTACGATTGGCGTCAGCCGTTGCTACGAAAATAGTTGGGGAAAACGGCAAGATCAGGATAGGTTGGGTCTAGTCGACCGATCCAAGCTCTGTGTAAAATTTGGAGAGGGTGGTCACAAGGTTGCTACATGCAAAAAGGAGGCCAAGTGTGCCCTCTGTACTGAAAAGGACAACATACAGGACTGCGCACACGTTGCTGGTAGTATCAGATGTCCAGCATATAAAGATGCACTACAGGTGATCAGCAAAAGATCAAAATGAAGATAATACAGCTCAACCTTGATCACTGCGAGACAGCGCAAGACCTGCTCAAGCAGACGGTGCGGAATCTGAAGCCTGATTTGGTATTGATCTCGGAACCATACCGGCACCTGGGGACACAGCTCTGGGAAATGGATTTCAGCACGAAGGCCGTTATCTGGTCATGCGGTAATTATGCGTTCCAGGGTAATGTTAACAGTACAGAAAATGGTTTTGTGAGTACTAAACTGGGCGGGATATATTTTTACAGCTGTTACGCTCCACCTAGCCTGACTATGAGCGAGTTTACCGACTTTCTAGACCGACTGACTGCGAATGCGAAGCAGCACTCTTCCGTGGCAATAACCGGGGACTTCAATGCCTGGGCAGTCGACTGGGGTAGTAAGGAAACCAACGCTAGTGGGAAAATACTGCTTGAAGCGATTTGTACATTAGATTTGGTCATAATGAACAGCGGGAACGAACCCACGTTTACAAGAGGCGTGGAAACATCGATAGTGTACGTCACCTTCATGAGTAGCACCGTTCTCAGAGGCACTACTTGTGGGAGGTCATGGATATCTACACCGCCAGCGACCATCGAGTAATATCCTGGGAAGTCTCTAGAGTCCGGAGAGCCAAAACTCCATTCAAGAAGTTCAACGGAATAAGCTGGAAGACAAGCGCCTTTGATTATAACACGTTCTGGGAAGCCTTGGACAATAGTCCGATCAATGGTAATAATGCTACAGAGAGGGCATATGACATCATGAGGGTGAAGAAGGCTTGTGATGCCACCTTGCCACGAAAGCGTACAGCCAGCAGGTTTCCATCAATGCACTGGTGGAACAGTGAAATTGCCTCCATACGCAAAGAATGTATGCGGGCAAGGCGACTGTCTCGGCGTGGACGAAAAAAAGCCAACCACGCGAAACTGGCGAAGAAACACAAAGAGGTGCGACGAAAGCTACGTAAGGCCTTCAAGAGCAATAAGAAGAGCTCTTGAATGAAGTCGATAGACCGTACAAAGTGGTAATATACGGTCCCACATTACCCTATGCAAATTCGTGTTGATCAGCCCAATGAACTACCGGGTTTGTCAAACTAATAAATAAATTGTCAGGTGCACGGGTAATAAACAATAATTGTTTAAAACGCACCGTGACAAGAGACGATGACGCAAAAGAAATGATCACAAGGAGAGCAAATGTTCAGACATGTACATAGAAGATGACCACGCGTAGAAACACTGCAAAACATACACACACACACTCGAAAATACGCATCAAGATGCACGGACGAGGCTACGAGCCAACAATTACAGTGGCGAGAAGAGCCATTATCTAGGTGGGTCCAGATGACAGGACAACGACACCACCCCGAAGTAAAGCCTAACGGCGGATAAAGGTCAAATTTACGAATTTAAACTCCCCACTTACATTTTTCATCATCTAAAGCCAAATACTTCAAAAATTGTTTTAGACAGATGTTAAAGGGAACTAAGGGGCCTCTACCGATACTCTGACTTTGACCTTGAACTTGATATTCAAGGTTATTTCAAAGTTATAGTGATTTTTTAAAACGGGAACATTACTTTCGTAAACCATCTATCCACTATACCCTTCCCCAAGTTTAAGTAAAGTAAGATTAAGTAAATCATTGATCAAGCCGCAAGCCGCCAAACCCACCAAACTCTGTCCACCCCGTGTTTATTTAAGTAAATTATTGACCATTCTTGGGAGTTTGCGGTTTGGTTAAGGGTTTACTTAATGGAACTCGAGGTAGGCAGGGTTTGGTGGGTTTGAAAGGTTGCAGTTTGGTCAATGATTTAAATTATTATTAAATTTGACACAAATTTAAAAAATTTTAAAAGTTACGGCTTAAAATGTAATTTTCTTAAAGTAATAAAATTTAAGTTCATTAAAAAAATCACTGTAAAAATAGTTTAATTATTATTTTAACATTGTGAAACATTTTTCTATTATACTTTATTGATTTTCGATACTTTAATAAAAGAATTTCAATTTTGAAATTTTGAATATAGCATGCTCATCGCGCTTCAGTCGTGTCGTCACAGGCTGTGCGATTTGTCAGCTGATTGCTTTTTAGTTCTAATGTTTTGCCTTAAGCGTAGGTTGAGGTTAACCATGTTTGTTTATTCTTTGAAGCAACGTGTACAAGTGAAGCAAATCATTTAATTTCTTCAAAGAAAACACTCCTGGATACAGTTCTACTATTTCAAAGCAGGTAAATTTAAACTTCCATTATCATTTCAATCTGTCAAGCTAAAAGGAACTTTCATTTTTCTGTTTCAGGTCCTACTCTTAAGCCAACATAAGGCTTTACTTTTTGGTATTTTTTGATAATGTTGTGTTTAAAAAATTGACGAATTTATTCAATATTCTATTTACAGTTTCAAATAATTTAAATAATGTTTGCAATTAACTGGACTCAATTCAAACTGAGGCGGTAAAATGTAAACATTTACCGACCGAGTAATAGCAGAAAGCATCAGCTGACAGCAAGAGTGAGGTTACAAGTGTTTGGTACGAGTGTTTTTACAAGAAACAAGATTTGAAAGGTAAGACTATACTAGTTCCAAAAATATTAAAGCTGTCAAACTAAAAGAAGAACTTTTTTATGTTTCAGGCCAGCTATCCAAGTTTTTAGAGTACAGAGGAAGTACAATGATGATACATTTTGGAAAGGTGCAGTTATTTACTTGAACAGAAATGTAATTTATTAAAAATTTTTTTTAAAGTGCTTTCCTGAAACTTATGATATTTAAGAGTTTGGCGTAAACTCCAGAATGAACCGATAGATGAATTTTCATCTAACGGGGATTAACATCTTTGGTTCTTATGTCATTTAGGGCTGATATTAGGGCATTTTTTTTATTAAATTTTTTTATTTAGTATTTTTAATTTAAGAACAACTGAAAAATATTGGTACATTTTTAACCAATTTTTTGAATGTTCTCAATTTTTCTGAATTTAAAAATATTAAACAAAAAAAACTTAATAAAAACAATGCATCAGCCCTAAATGACATAAAAACCGTTTACGCCAAAGCAAAAAATTTAAAATAGCAATATCTCTGATCAACATTTGATCAAAATATGCTATATTTTTTATGGCTATTTTAAAAAGAAACCATAATCATACAGATTTTTTGTTTCAGACCTTTTTATAGGAGGGAAAAATCAGTATATAACCCCATTAAAATAAGATAAAAATTATAAAATAATAATATTTAAAAATTTTAAGAATTTGCTTTTTACACGTATACACGTATGATAAACTAAACCCAATCGGCTACCTTCTTGTGGTGCTAATTGGGTAACGCTAAAGTCGACGGTAATATTCGTTTAGCTTGGATATGAATTCTCCATTCTCCAAAAAAAGTGTTTTTTAAATACAATTTTTAAAACGCTGCCAAATCGTCAAAAAAATCGTAACGGATCAAATCTTTTTTAAATTAAAGGGGATGAGTTGTACTTTAAGGTGCAATGATCAGAATTATCGAGGAAAAATCAGCCATTGCGAAATTTTACAAATTTTTAGCTTTGAAAAATTACCTTGAATTTCAAGATCACGTAAGTTGGGGCTCCTTTGTATCGAAAAACCAATACCACCATTTTAAAGTAGACACTATAAACTTTTATTTAAAAAGAAATTGACCCCCTACGACCTTTTGTTCCTGAGATATCGACCGTCGAGAATGAGCAATTTTTCGTTGGAATTAAGTGGTGCGTTATATATATACATACTCTCACGGTGCGTTTTTAAACAATTTGTTTATTGCTAAACGCAATGACAATTAATTTATTTATTTGATAAAACCGGTAGTTGATTGGGCCAATCAAACAAATTTGCATAGGATTGAAGAATAAGTTTAAATACTCGATTAATTTTCAATCACATATATTTAAAGCAATAAAAAATAGCAAATAATAATAATAATAAATAACAAACGCTCGAATATCCACACACACACACACACACACACTAATTATGAACTCTGATCAGTCTGGTTTTTCAAAAGAATATTTTTCAACAAGAACTTTAAGTAATCGAGGTGAAAAGGATACTTTGCAATTAGTAAGAAGTATTGCTAATACAACTCATTCATATACAATTCAGCCAATAACAATAACAATCAGCAGATTATTTGGCTAGTTGCTTAAAACCTAAAAAAAAAGATTGTGTTGAACTATTAACAATACCTGCAGATACAACAGGAGCTTGTCAACCATTAAACGTATATTTTTTTAGACAATATAAGATTTTCGTACGTTCAATTTACAATCAAATCTTGTTGGAACAGACAGAAGAACAAGCTCATAATAGAATATTTTTTTTAAAGATACCTTCACTGGTTCACAATCAGCTCACAGCAAAAATTTTTCGACCAATGCTACAATACGCTTGGTATAAAAATGAATACGCGCTATTGCCGAGCCCGGAAAGTTTAAAACTGTCAATGAAATTTGTTTCAATAAAAAAAATATATTAAGTGATTGCGCCGAATTTGAAAGCTCTACATTCATAAAATATGCTCATTGTAACAAACTTTTATGTTTGACAAATGTTTTAGACAAAAAAAGAAAATTGTGTTCAAATCGTTTATGAAACAAAGGCTATAGCCGAATAAACATGTGAAATCTGCCTTTAACGATTTCGAAAAACTGACTCGGCCAATCGTATTACAGCATCTTGTAATACGGAAGCCATTCTCCAATGCTTAGACTGCAAGCACGTGGAATGGATCTGATCATATCTTATAAACACGAAATGGATCTTATCTTATACGTGAGTGCAAAAGATTAACAAAGAAAGACGAGATACATGTATATATATATTTATTTATTTATTTATTTATGAATAAAAAGTGGATTATTTTGCATTAAACTTTAAAAAAAACGAGTTTTTTAATGAAAAAAATGATTAATGATCGATTTTTAATACATGTATATATATTAGGGGTTTTTTTAGTGCGCTGAATCAATTTTTAGAGTCAAATTGTCGATTTAATTGCAGGAACATGTCAAAAATGAAAAAAAGGTGATTTTTTCCATTTTTGACTGTGTTCCGCCATTTTTATATAAATTATTATAGCACAAATTGAAAGAACGGAAAAAAATACAAAAAAATGTGTATTTAAAAATTAGCCATTTATATGTGACCTAACCTAAAAATCGATCAAAAAAATAAAAATTTTTTCTAGGACACATTTTTTGCGAGAAGAATCTGAAAAAAATCAGGTGTATTTACACCCCAAAGATATGCCTTTGTGAATTTTTTCAGATTTTTAGAAGCCAAATTGCGCCTGAAAAAAAATAAAATAAAAAAATCACGTTTTTGAGGTTATAAAATCACAGGAGGCATATGGGTGTCTAAAAATTTGTCTGAGGGTTTTTTTTTAATGTACTTTCGATTGGCCGAGTCAGTTTTTCGAAATCGCTAAAGGCAGATTTCACATCTTTATTCGGCTATAGCCTTTAAGTGACACTTAAATTACTTAACTTGAAATTACATCTAATAATTAAAAAAGTCTCGCCAATATTATATTAAATAATTCCACAAGCACAATTTAAAAATTATTTTGAACCAATATTATTTATACGTTAAAACTTGATTTAACGATAATTACAAAATTTATAGGATAATTAATTTAAGTTCTAAAATAATTATAATGCTGATTTAAAGAAGAAAATTAAGATCTGAATCGAATAGAGTGACTCCGAAACCATATAAAATAGCCATTTGTCAGAAACTATGTAAGGTATTGTAACGAGGATAAAAGAGAAATGAAATAAAAACTTTCTCAATTTACTTGTGAAAAATTGCGTAAAAAACGACGAAAATTCATAACTTTGAAGAGTCAGCATTAAAAAATATCGAAAAGGTATGGCTTAGCAAAAAGCTACGAAAAATTAGGATGTTTAATGAACCTGAAATTGCATTTTCTTCATTCACATTTAGATTACTTTCCATCAAATCTAGATAATTTCAGTGAAGAACAAGGTGAACGATTTCACTAAGATATAAAAAAAAAATGGAAAGACGATACCGAGGGAGATGGGTCGATTTTTGCTGGTGTCTGAACACAGAAGTTGTTGAAAAAGAAAAGAAACGTCAAAGAAATCCGCTAAGGCGATCCTTTGAATTCAAAAAAACGCGTAAACGAAGGACGTTCTAAATATAAAAATTCACGTTGAAGTCCAAAACCTAAATCATATAAAAACGGTGTGAACTTGGAATTTGCGAATTTGGGGCTCCGGACTTGGGATTGTTTTAAGGAAATCATATAGTCTACTATATAAAATGCCTGTATTTTTCAGCATTTTTGCTGATTTCCAAGAAAACTTGAGCCAATCGGATGACTGTGATGCGAGATTCACATTCAGCGTGCCCAAAAATATGTAAATAGGCTGGTTTACTTTATTTGCAACGGATTTTCTGGATTTGACCTTGGCCTAACCTTGATCCTGACTTGACCGGGTCAAACGGACTTCAGATTCGGATTCAGCGGGCCCAAAAACATGTAAATATACTGCTTTACTTTTGTTTGCAATGAATTTTCTGGGTTTGATCTTGGTCTAACTTTGACCCTGACTCGATCGGGACCTCAGATTCGGATTCAGCAGGCTCAAAAACATAAAGATCACCTAGTCTGATCTACCGCGCAGGATACTTTTTTTTTGGTCTGTATAATCTTCAAATCAACAATTTTCACCAAAACACATTAATAAGTAGAGTTTACCCTAATCATGGCTGAGAAGGATCTGAAACCATAGAGATATAATACAAGATACAGTAAGCAAGCTTGGAAGCGAGAGCGTAACGGAGAAAGAGAAGAAAAGGAAATGAGTAGGTGACAGCTATCTTTTTCTGACAGCTCCAATAGACAAGGACAGATATCGCGCTCTCGTTTCATCTCTCTTTCTATTCCTTAGACGGTTTCGCTCATTCCTGTCACGACGCTTGCCTACTCTATCTGATACTATACCTCTATGTCTGAAACAGAAAAAAGAAGCTCTCTTATTAGCTTGATAGCTTAAAATAATAATGAAACTTGAAAATTTATCTGCTTTGAAATATTACTATTTCCAAAAGTATTCTGTTTGAAGACATTAATGATCCTGAAATATTCTATACTTTACTTTATAAAATAAACAAACACGGTTAACCTCAACGTACAATTACGCAGACAAGGACCTAAAATAAAGCAATCAGCTGCCAAAACGAGGCAACTGTCGCGACAATACTGAAGTGTTACGTTGGCGCTATTTCAAAACTAAAAAATTGAAATTCTTTTTTACATTATCAAAAATTGATAAACCATAATATAAAAATGTTGGATAATGTTAATCTAATTATTAAATATTTTTACAACGATTTCTTTTGCAAATGTAAATTCTAGTATTTTTAATAAGCTTTAGAAGACCGGAATGACGCTTTGAGGCGTCATTTCCCAACTCGCCAAAGACTTGGTCTTAGTTTAGTCTTTTGTGCATGACACAAACTCACTTTCTAGTACAAAAAATGGGCTTTTAAAATTTCTCAAATCCCGGTCCTCTAAAGGTTAAATTAAATTTTCAGCTTTAACTTCATTATAGGTTTTGAATAATATATAGAATCAGAATATCGAATAAAAGAAAAAAATTGATTTTTTAACATATTTTAGGTGTATACCCCCCTTAATTAGTTAATTTGTCAAGCGATTTACCAGATGATTCACCAGATGATGTATTAATTAATTAATCAGCTCAAATTTTGATGTATTTTATCAGCTGATAAATAAACCAGCATGCAGGTGACGACAAAGGAAACATTTTAAAATGACGATATTTCTTGATCGAAAGTACTATACCATGATTTAATTTTTTTTTTACAGATAATTTAAGCGGGAGTATTTTAAGGATATAAGATCCGCTTAAAAAGAATTGAAATATTTGAAGTATTTTGTAAACACTTACCAAATTATCTCCACAAGGTGTTCCATCACGAACTAAACCTAATACTGGACTAGTTCCTTCAACTTCAACAACTTCTGTTGTTGCTCTGAAACAATAAAATAATTTTCTTACGTGAATATTCTAGTTGGTTCTCTCTAATTTAAGTCTTCTTAATTAGAAATCAGATTTTGATCTTAATAAAATGTTAACTACAAATAGTATCACATTGCGAGTACCAGACTTGTCACGCCTAGCGTACGACGCAGACTTTTTAGTTAAAAATGTGTGAATACGCGTTTATATTAAGTGATGCCTTTCCTTTCTTTTGATCTCTTAATTTCCTTTTCCTTATCTAGTGGCGTGCTTGAGGCGTAAGTGGTAATTTAATTAAGTGAATCGGTGCCAACGAGTCGCAGCTGGGGGTAGACTACAACTCCCCCAAAATTCAGCAGCGGATTCGACCCTATAAAAACGTGGGTAAAACTGCCACCGGTGCCCATTCTGATATTCAACGTGTAACGAGTCGTGGTCCAAAAACTCCGTTATTTCGATCATACTTAGAAATTTTGTACTCGTTTAGAAAGTTTGATAGTTTCTAGTAAAAGAACTTTGTATCTTGCTGTTAAATCACTAATAAAGTGTCATGTCCTAATAGACATTATTTAAGTTTTCTTCTTTTATGCTTACGCTTTCGTGTACTAGCAGGGAAGAAGACTCGACTCCGCGATATTTAACAAACGTACGCGACGCGGCTAAACTACCGCTGCTTCTCAATTCGGTTATTCCTAGGTAATCAGCGCAGTAATTTAGCTAAATTTCTCGGCAATACAGCTTACTTCTGCACTGTACAGCTTAGGCTATTCCCAAACGGATATATTCGTTTATTTTAAACGACTTTATTCTGCGGCGACTAGTGTCCGACTTGAATAAGCGTTACAATGAATATTGTCACAGTTTTACCGGGATTGTAAAACTGGACAGGGATTAGGATGCTGTGAGGGAAAACTGTAAAGGAAAAAGGGATAATGATAAGAAAAAAGGGTAGCTCAGTGGAGAACGCGTGGGTAGGAACGTGCCGAAGCCGCCCAGAAAGACAATTAATCACACTTATATCAACGATTATTCTACACACTAAGAACTTTATTCAAATAACTGAGAAACCTAAAATTAAACACTGTATTTTATAATCACGGTAGATTTTATGGGCGCCAGCCGCGACGAAAACGCGGCACCCAAACCCAAGTCGTACGCACGCGAGTACACACCTCTCGCGAAAGCGAACAAAATCTCGAAGTTAATCTCCGAGCCCAAACTAAACGAAAAACTAAATTTATGCTGCTTCACTCGTAGCACCACTTACAAACTATAATTGTTCTACGCCGAGAACAACTTCTCTCAACTTCTCGCACTGTGACGAGCCCAAAAACCAATTTTCGCCACGTGGCACTCTACAAGAATTCGGCGCGCGGAGATAACCCATGAAACTTTCGAAAAACACTTCAGAAGTACTCGGCGGATCCGTGGAAAGTCTCTCGACGCGAGCGCGAGCTTGCGATTGCGTCCGCCTTCTTCTTCGCTCGCGCCGGCGCAGTTGCCTTATATATTGGTATTATTTCAACTCTCTTTAGGCTTTCAGGCCATATCGATCTTTCATGTAAGCCTTAAATGTAAGCCAAAGTTTCTTATATACTTTAGGAAATAACTTATATTATCTACTCCCCCTTTTTTGTCTTTTAGTTCATTTATTAATTTATTAATTTCTAGATAGTTAGTTGTTCTTAAAAAAATTGATTTTGAGATCATTGTAGGTGGTTTTATTATTTCTTTTGGTTGTACGATTTTTTGGCTTAGCATATCTCCAATTTCACTATAATATTTGTTTATAGAGTTAGCCATTTTTCTGTTAGCGATTTTATTGTTTTTTTATCGTTTATGATCTTATTCATCATATATATAATCAAGATTTTTAAGTTTTCTTTTTTGTTTGCCTAATTTAGTATTTACATATTTCCATAGTTTCTTTGAATCATTTTATTTTTATTAATTATTTTTCTTTCATAAATTTGATGTGAGGCTTTCTTTTTTACTGACCAAGTTGTGTATACTATTTTTCTGCTCGACGTCGCCGGAAAGCGGCAACTTATTTCGCCCAGCGGCCAGAAAGTTGCCGCTTTCCCGCCGGAGGGCAGAAAAGTATATATCTGTAGCCTACTAACCGTCACGAAATCGAACTGATAATCTATAAAATGGGTAATAAAAGTGGAGGAATAGATGATATTAATGCTAAAACGCTAAAAACATTAGCTGCGCATTTATTAGATCCTTTAGTTCACATATTGCTTTCTCAAAGAGAAAGCTTTGTAACGGCAAATTTTTTTTAAATTTAAATTTGGTTGATTTTCGATATTTTCAAGGTTTTTGAGTTAGAAAAATTGCCTCAAATAGAAAGATCTTTAATGTTAGGTTTTCAGCATGCTTGAAATGATTAAATTTGGGAGCACTTCTGATAATTTTCAGTATATTTTTAAAGGAGATGTCGGATTAAAAAATGACGGTCACAATACTATGTGTTTTTTCGTGATTAAAACCATTTTAAGGCATTTCGGAATGCTAGGCTAGCGAGATAGCTTCCATCATAAGAAGTAGCTGCGATCATACGAAAAGGAAACGTAACATAATAACTTATAAAAAACAAAAATTGGAGTTAA